>JAGDYQ010000115.1:1085441-1153233 GCA_021962125.1 Bulinus truncatus
TAAATATTATTGAATAATATTTTTTTTATTTATCTTTTTTAGAAGTTTTATTATTTAATAATAATTTTCATCAAAAATGTATTCCGAATAAAAATAGAATTATTCTTTAAGCACCTTGTTAATTGTAACATGAGATGCCAGTGAATCAATATTAATTTACTTCTTAACATAATGCTCATTATTTTAGGTCCGATCCCTTCTCGTCTGCCAGCCCCCCCTCCCTTTCCTAATTTCTTGGAAAGGAGACGTTTTTGTGTTCAATTTACAAGTTAACATTATTGAAAACTACGTCAAACGTTGACGTCACACGCGCACACACAAAAAAAAGAAAATGAACTTTATAAAGCGGTGAGAAGGGAGATGAGTGACTCTGAAATCTGACGTCACAGTAAAAGTGGTTCTTTCCCCTTATAGCACCAGCTTTCGGCTGAGATAAAAATAAAAAAAAACCACAAATTACACAAATAGAAAGGTATTAAAGAAGAGTTGGTTCATTGGAGGAATAAATGCGGTTATCACAGGAAAGAATGGAATTACATTTTTTTTTCTGTTCGGTATTGAAAGTGTACTTTTGTTATATTTATTTTCCTCAAGATGATTTCAAGTTTAATTGCTTCTCTAAATATAATGAGTCGACATTTAAAAAGGTAGTATTTTTAAATTGCAGTGAAGTACGAACAAAGTGAAGGGCAGGCCCGGAGTGTGCGGGGGGGTACATGGAGGCCGTCGCCCCTGCGTTTTGTCTGCCCCCTCCCGCTTATTAGTTCTACTTAGTAAAATGTATTACCTGCCCCCCCCCCCCCCGTGCTGTAGGACGCCTGGCCCCTGCTGTAGAATTTTCACGCTACGGGGCTGGTGAAGGGTATAAACAATTATTTAATACCGTATGTGTCGTATGGGTCACAGATAGTATCGGTCACAGATAGTATCTGTGATGTGAGTATTGAACCAAAGCGTGAATGAATGTGTCTTCCAAAAATAGCGTTAAAAAGAATCGGGTGATTTCCACGGTGCGCAAATTGAATGCAAGCATTGGTGTTGAACGGAAGATTCTTTTTTGTTGTTCGTGGTGAATGACCGGTTGATGTGTTGGTGTTTGCACTTGCTATTTAAGAACTTACTCTATTAAGTAAGTGATCCTTATTGATTGTTTATTGTATCAGTTGGATTGAGGGACTAATTGAATACGTGGGCATTGCGTCGATCTATGGAGTGACTTTGTTAAGTGAAATTTGCAACAGTGCGTCACAGTATCTAACTATGGCCCTGGAACTGTGTGGAAGTTACTCCGTTTTTCTATAGCTATGTAGTTAAAACACCATGTGTGGTGTGTGTTTGTTTGAAGTTCCTGTAAGGATGAGATGAAATATTTTAGATCCTATAAACCACTAATAGAAGTGTTGTTTTATGGCGCGCTACCTTCATTCCCCCCTCCATAGCCGATAGTGCAATGGCCACGGAGGTACTACGGGAAATAAAGTCTTTGACCTGAAATATCCGTTGGTCCATTAAACAAAGCGAAATAAAAACCCACCTAAATGATTTCATTTTTCGGGTCTTGTATCGCCCATCTTACATCCCCACAACATATTAACTAATATATTGGATTTTTACCTTTCATTCCAAAATCGCTCAATTCGTTTCGCCTCTCGTGGAATCAATATATATTTATTTCAATACAAACGATTTCAAGACTTCACATTAGTTACATGTTATCTTGGTATTGATTCTTTAAGCGCGTAAAGTGATTAAAAGAGAATCAAATATATACAATAAATGTTACATTTGACGTCATCAAAGCGAACGTAAAATATCTTTAACTTCCGTCCATTCAAAGATGCCGCCTGCCAGTCTTGAGGCCTCGAGTGATCAACGCCAACTGGTGGCCCTTTGATCATACGCACCCACCAATAGCAAGGGTAATCCTATAGGATATAAATGTATCTGACGGGGCCCTTGAAGGATGGGGGGGCTCTGGCAAGTCTACGGGTTGTATTCCCCTATCTGTGACCCCCCCCCGGGTCTATCATCTATCTTTATGATCACGTATCTGAGTGTCTGCCTGTGTGTCTGTCTGTGCGCTTACGTATAAATTAACAAAATTAAATGAACTATCACAAGATCAAGGTGAAATAATCCAATTTTGTTCAGATTTACTTTCTCCAATTAAAACGCACGGGTCATTTCCCTTTAATTAATTTTTTTTTCCTCTTTTATTTTAGAGTGGCTGTTTTATTAATTCTCTCTCCCCCCCCCCTCACCACCCCCTTCCGGCCCAACCCCAATTTTCCCTATCCCCCCCCCCCCCCCCCCCCCATCGTTTTATCCATAATGTCAAATTAGACGCAGGTTTAGAATACAATTAACTTTGCTATTAAATATTTAATCTAATAAAAAAATCTCATCAAGTCCATGTAAACTTCAACCTTTCCCCCAAGATCCTTCTTTTTTTGTTTGCTCAATTCTATATTTAGCTCATAAAGTTGTTGCTTTTCTCCGTACCCAACGTCTGCAAACTTCCTTGTTGACCGAGTTGATGGCGGAATAAATATTGTCACGTGATCGGCGATGATTGTGGCACTTTCCCCAGCTTATTTCTAGTTTGTATATGTCTTAACTAACCTGCTGGCGACGCCGTATAACAGACCTATCGCTCAGATCCTTTACACACCAATGATCGGACGATTGGCAGTGGTCACGGAGAAACAACGGAAGAGATAAGGTAAGTAACTAGCGCACGGTCCAGCCACCTTCACTTCCTGAACTACCCCCCATCATCAGATGCGTGTTGGCGACCTTTCCCCTCCCACCCCTACCCCCGCCCGCCTCCGATCTTTTACGACACAAACGTAAAAAATACATTTGGGCGCCCCTTGGCAGAGATTGACAAAGATGTTTTGGTGTGTGGAAAGGGGGGGGGGCAAGGGCAGAAATTTATACAAATGTTGATGAAGGTTGGGGGGACTAACTCAGTGGTCGGCAAAGTGCGGCTCCGGAGCCGCATGTTGCTCTTTGGCTCCTTAAGTGCGGCTCTGGCATTTAGTTTTATTTAGTATACAACTTATTTAGTGCACTACTTATTTAGTGTAAAAAAAAAGTTTACTAAACAAGCAGATTTGGCTCCCAATTTTTTTTTTTAATTGTTGTAATGTTCATATTTGGCTCTTTGGCTGATAATTTTGCCGACCACTGTACTAACTGTTTAGAGGGCTCTAAGCAAAAGTACTTTTCCGAGGCCCTAATAGCATCGGATTTAAAAAGAATTTATCTTTTGGCTACTGGACCGTACGCGGTCGCCTGGTTTACCTAGCCATTAGTAAAAACTCTAATTTGACTGTTTTAAAATATAAAGACACAAAGTTATCGGCTGAGAAATCGATAATCAGACACCAAAGGTAATATAGACTGGTGATGACACTCGCCGCGCTTAAAGTGTATTGAGAGACACGCGTCGTTAAGTAAAGAGACAAGAAATAGCAAGGGACAGGCTAGCATAGCTTCGTTCAATGAAAAGACAGCAAACAGCAAGGGACAAACAAGTCTAGCGTCGCTAAGTGAAGAGAACGGAAACAGCAAGGGACAAACAAGTCTAGCGTCGCTAAGTGAAGAGAACGGAAACAGCAAGGGACAAACAAGTCTAGCGTCGCTAAGCGAAGAGAAAAGAAACATCAAGGGACAAACCAGTCTAGCGTCGTTCAGTGAAGAGAAAGGAAACAGCAATGGACAAACAAGTCTAGCGTCGCTAGTTTAAGAGAAAGGAAACAGCAAGGGACAAACAAGTCTAGCTTCGTTCAGTGAAGAGAAAAGAAACAGCAAGAGACGAACCAGTCTAGCGTCGTTCAGTGAAGAGAAAGGAAACAGCAAGGGACAAACAAACTAGCCTAGCGTCGTTAAGTGAAGAGAAAGGAAACAGTTACCGAATACTCCAATGCTACAAGAAAATAATGTCTAAATATTTATCACTAAATTTGTATTTCATTTCCGCCCTTCCCCACTGCAATGATGTAGCTATTGATTTTTCCCTTTATTTCATTTCAGCTATGTATTGATCAATTTTTTTTTTATATTCACTGTAGTTATTCGATTTTTTTTTTGCGTTCTCCTTTTAAATGTCCCTAATCGATTTTAAGTTTGAATGAACTTTTTTTTTCTTTTAAATCTTATGACATCATTTTTTTGTAAAATTCAATCTATTGAAAACTATTCAAACAACGTTAAATTGAAAATAAAAAAAAAAAATTAATAAAAAAAAATTAAAAAAAAAAAAATTACAAAGGGAGTTATGTAAATTGAATGATTACATTGGGTTGACAGAAAAAAATGTAAGTTTTTTTCAATTATTTAGTATATCGCTTTTGTTGCTTAAATTGTATGAGCGATAGCAAAGTAAATTAAAAGTAAACAAGTTTTTTTTGGAAAAAAAAAAATTCAATAATCTGGAGAATTTTTTAATAAAGTGTTTAACTCATTATTGTGATTATTTACTTTCTATACTTGATTCAGGTGTAGATATTGTGATTATTTACTTTCTATACTTGATTCAGGTATCGATCTGATTGATGAATGAGTCAAACAAAGACAACAACAACAACAACAACAAATTTTGGTTGAATTGTTAGAAATGTTGGAACCCTCTCTTTTCTCTAAGACTCGTATAAGACCATCTGACAGCCCAACTGACCCTTGCCCTTTAGTAAGGGGACCCCAGGCTAAAGCCGCTGGACACTTAACCGCACATCCCATGAGTCTAGGGGTCCACGTGATGTTGCCTCTGATCGTCCATTTACATTCCATGATTGTCAGTGTAACAGTCCCAAAACACTTTTTTTTATTACACAGAAGTCGATAAGTTTATCTAGATAACTCAATGATGTAGAGATCGCACTACTAGGAAATTGCGTTTAGGGCTTTTTTATGTGGACAAAAATGTTAACATCACGTGATAGCTTCTATATAATAAGAATATAAACATAATCTTATAGTTCTACGCTTTTATATAATCAAAATGTAAATATCATCTGAAATTCAAGCCCATTAGTTCGTATAGGAATGAGATTGCGCGTTTTTCAAAAGCAAAATTATAATTTTTTTTTCCCTTAACACTAAGGAATGTTCATAACTTGATGCAAGCATATTAGCATCTGGCCAATGCCAATCTAAAAGTAAATGAATATAGAACAGTGGCTCTCAAACATTTTACGCCTCGCGACCTATGTAACAGAAGTGTTCAGAGTGTTCACTTCCCGACCCACCATACCAAAAAACTGTTCCTTTTTGGTAAACCCACATGTCAAGAAAAATTCGGATAAAATAAAGAGAATAAAAGAGTCGTCAATCGTTTACAGATTTACCCTATCACTGTGGGTATTAACAGACATTTTGTTTTGTAAACAGCTATTTTTCCTCCCATTTATGTACGCTGTGTAACAGAAATAACACTGAAAATAGTGCAGTAAAAAAAAGGTGTCGGAATGACTTCCGGTACACTCCGCCAGAAAAAAAACAAACACTTGTAGCTGTATAGATGAATTTTGTAATTTTGTATGTATTGTATATATATATATATATATATATATATATATATATATATATATATATATATATATATATATATATATATATATATATACTCGATTACCTTACTAATCAAATTTAACTTTCTCACGACCCACTTGAAATTAGTGCGCAACTCAACGGTGGTTCACGACCCACACTTTGACAACCGCAGATCTAGACATAAACATGTTTGTCAATGAATCAGTCCGACTAATTTTAAGCCTAGCTAATTTTTAAAATCGTACGAACCAATTTGTTTACTTAATATATATATATATATATATATATATATATATATATATATATATTGTAGACACAACATGGAAACTATTACTGTAAATTAAGAACGGGGGGGAAAAAAAAAAAGGGGTTTTTTTTTTTTTTTCTTTTATAAAATATTTTTCCCCACCCCCTAACTCTCCCCCAACCCCAACCCCAACCCTTTTTCCTAACCATAATATATTTGGTAAAATGATACCCCCACTAACCTTAATATATTTCTTTTTTACCTTCGATTAAAATGTAAACAACATACACGAGGAATAAAGGTGTAGTACAACGATAGTATATTGAATGTTGTGAATGAGACAGTTAGTAAATTATAGTCACACAGCAATGAAAGGAATACAGTATAATTATAATACTCTGTAACAATTAGCCTTCTTGTAGTCAGCCGTTGTAGGAAAGATGAATATGGTCAGACTATTGTAATGGTAACTACTGAAATATATCAAAGAATGTCGATGCTGTAACAATACAGTAACAGTTAATCCTAATGCTGCCAGATATAAAAAAGGAATAGACACTGACACTATATTGTAACAATCGTCATACAGCTAGCTATAAAAAAAAATTTTAACAATGACAGAATGAGTGTTACTAAAGTAACAATACACAGTGTAAAACGGTTTTCGTGGAGCCAGCAATACAAATGTATACAAAGATTATGTTACTACAGTAACAATACATTGTAACAATCAAACTTTATGCAGCCAGCTATAAAAAAAAAGTGAAAAAAAGTGAAACAAAGAGTGTTAATACAGTAACAACATTGAGAAATTGAAACGGGACATAGAACAATCACCTCTACGGAACTGACATATAATCAATATAGTTTGTGTGTCTGTGTGTGTCTAAGTGTGCCTGTGTCTAAGTGTGTGTGTGTGTGTGTGTGTGTGTGTGTGTGTGTGTGTGTGCGTCTAAACAGTTTGGACAAAGTTGCCAGCTTGATTGTCGTTTAAAGATGATGATCCATTTATAATTCAGTATCGATCTGTTCAAAGTGTCTACAAACTATTGATTGATTTCTGTGGGTTTATTTTTTCCTTTCAAATATTAAGTCTGGAATGTATGTCTTTTGTGTTTTCGTTTATGCTACGGGTTGGGGGGAGGGTAGGGGGAGAGGAATAGGCATGGAGCTTGAAGTGAATTGTAACTTCTGAGAGTATGCACATATATGTTTGCTAAGTCAAAGTAGCTGACCATCAGAGTACGTTCAGTCTAAACTGATGAATAAAAAGGGAAGTTTAGTTATATGGAGGAAATGACTGAACTATTGGTCATTTGAGAAAATACGTGGAAGTACTTGAAGGATGGAATGATTCTTGGATAATGGTCTGATGGCTGATTAGATGGATGGATGTATAAATGTATAAGTGTATAGATGCAAAGACAGACAGACAGATAGATAGATAGATAGATAGATAGATAGATAGATAGATAGATAGATAGATAGATAGATAGATAGATAGATAGATAGATAGATAGATAGATAGATAGATAGATAGATAGATAGATAGATAGATAGATAGATAGATAGATAGATAGATAGATAGATAGATAGATTTGATGTAATAGGTTATTGGACTCCTAGCATGTTGAATGGTCAGTTTGCACTCAGGTTGAAGATGGTTCTAGCAGTGACGGCCTTTAAGGAGACTCAACTATAACAGCCGCACAACGACCCCGGAGTGGGACGGATGGCCGAGTGGTGTAGATACTCGACTGTCATGGGTTCGAGCCTAGGTTAGGCCCAGAATTTTTCCAGGTGAAATTGGGTGCAAAGTCGTCCCATAAGTCCACCCAGCTTTAAATGGGTACCCAACTTAAGTTGGGGAAGTAAAGGCGGCTGGGCGTTGTGCTAACCACACAATCCCTTTATATGCCGAGGTTATAGAAACAGATGAATTCTACACTTCATCTGCCCCGATGGCCCTGATAGGGCTAAGGGAACTTTACTTTACAACAACCCCGGGCCGGGCATTTCATAAACAAGGCCACCTCTGGCTGAAGCAACCATTGCCAACTATCATAGGTGTTATCCATATGGGGTTAGCAGTGTCCCTATACTTGCGCCACGAGTACTGCAATCGTCAAGACTTTTAAGTCTTTATTTTCTATTTTCACAGACCCTGTGCCCTATGCAGCCCCGTAGCGTGAACATTCTACAGCAGGGGTCAGTCATTCTACAGCAGGGGGGCCATGCTATAGCGGGGGGGGGGGGGAGGAAATAAATTGTACTAAGTAGAGCAAACAAGCAGAGGGGGCCGGACAAAACGTCGGGGGCGGCCATCCTGCACCCCCCCACCCCCGCACGCTACGGGCCTGGCCCTATGACAATATCATCCAAATCAACGAATAAAATTGTGTGAAAAAAATAACTAACGAAGAATGTACATTCTAGTTCAAAATGCACGTTCTTCATTGGATGGCAGTGTCGTGTCAAAGGTCAATATCTCCACACATCACAATTTAGCAGTGGTTTTGACAAGCTAGAAAATAAAAAAAAAACAACATTAGATTGTTTACACGCCAGTGGCTGCTCCATTTTGGTTTTAGATTATTGATTCAGCCGCTGCTACATCAAAAAGGAAAGCGCAAAGTAGAAAGAAGCCGTGAAATGGGTTGGTGGATAAACACGACAAAATGGGAAACAACTCGTGACATGTGTTTTTTGTTATCATGGCTAGTGTCGTAGTGTGTCTGACATTGATGGGTTCACTGGTGATAGTGTCCATGTGTATCTGTCGTTGTCCTTTTCACTGGGGCTTGTTCGTAGTGTGTCTGTCATTGATGGGTTCACTGGGGATAGTGTCGTAATGTGTCTGTCATTGATGGGTTCAATGGGGATAGTGTCCTTGTGTGTCTGTCATTGATGGGTTCACTGGGGATAGTGTCGTAATGTGTCTGTCATTGATGGGTTCACTGGTGATAGGGTGATAGTGTCGTAGTGTGTCTGTCATTGATGGGTTCAATGGGGATAGTGTCCTTGTGTGTCTGTCTTTGTCCTTTTCACTGGGGCTAGTGTCGTCGTGTGTCTGTCATTGTAGGATATCGGGCTTAACGTAATATTTCTTCTGTGTTTTATATGAGTTGTTACTTAGTGAAATGTAGAATGAATTAAACATATTATGTGGATTGATTGGCAGAAGACAGGATGGACAGAAGGATGAGAGAAAGAAAATTGACAGACGATACTTAAACAGAAGGCAAACGAATAGACAGAGACAGAAAAAGTTATGATTGACAGACAGCCAGGCAGTCAGATAGATAGATAGATAGATAGATAGATAGATAGATAGATAGATAGATAGATAGATAGATAGATAGATAGATAGATAGATAGATAGATAGATAGATAGATAGGTAG
This sequence comes from Bulinus truncatus, assembly GCA_021962125.1. Taxonomy (NCBI): domain Eukaryota; kingdom Metazoa; phylum Mollusca; class Gastropoda; family Planorbidae; genus Bulinus; species Bulinus truncatus. The sequence continues at coordinate 1,094,647 of JAGDYQ010000115.1, forward strand.
GTAGATAGATAGATAGATAGATAGATAGATAGATAGATAGATAGATAGATAGATAGATAGATAGATAGATAGATAGATAGATAGATAGATAGATAGATAGATAGATAGATAGATAGATAGATAGATAGATAGATAGATAGATAGATAGATAGATAGATAGATAAACAGACTGACCAGTTAAAACTCGATCTCAAATCAATATAAAACCTAAACGTCTAATTGCTATGCGATCTAATACCGCCCTGTCCATTGATCTTTGATTGATCGGCCCCGCCCACCAATATCTCACATTGTTTTCGTCTTTAACTCTGAATGGGGTTAGTAAATATTGACCTATCAATTTTATCTCTTCTTTTTTTCTTTTATTAACACACGAAAACGATATAAAACGAATTCAATACAGACTACCATCGTTCTTGCAGTTACAAAGCTGTTTTTATGGAACATCCGTTCTTGCAGTACAAAGATGTTCTTATGGAACATCCGTATTTGCAGTACAAAGATGTTCTTATGGAACATCCGTTCTTGCAGTTACAAAGCTGTTCTTATGGAACATCCGTTCTTGCAGTACAAAGATGTTCTTATGGGACATCCATTCTTGCAGTAACAAAGCTGTTCTTATGTAACATCCATTCTTGCAGTAACAAAGCTGTTCTTATGGAACATCCATTCTTGCAGTACAAAGCTGTTCTTATGGAACATCCATTCTTGCAGTACAAAGCTGCTCTTATGGAACATCCATTCTTGCAGTACAAAGCTGTTCTTATGGGACATCCGGTCTTGCAGTACAAAGCTGTTCTTATGGAACATTCATTATTGCAGTACAAAGCTGCTCTTATGTATATGCAGACCAGTCAATCGCCCAGGTCTTCACCTCTTCAAGAATTCATTTTTTCTCTTAAAATCGGAGGGAAGATTTTCTATTTCGCCTCGTGCCCCTGAACATGTTTTGAAACCTATTCCTTGGTTTAGCTCTTCAACACTTTAACAGAACTCTCTTTTAAATTGTTACAGTACGATCGATATAAAACAAAATTATCATAGAAACAAAATAGTAAACATTCAGAAGTTGGAACTTTCCGTAAAATAAAATTCCCAGCTACAGAGTATGTACGTTTTTGTTTAGGTCTATGGCTTTGATTGTATTGCTTGCTAGAAATAAATTTAAAAAGTGATGTCTGCATTGAATACAAACTATAATAAATTCCGGTAAGCCTGTCTTTAAGATATGTGACGTAACTGGGCCCGGGGGTGGGGTGGGGGTATTAGCCGTACTAAAGTACTTTTTTTTTACCATGCAGAAGAGGCGACATTTATCAGACCATGGAGTCACTAGAAACCACCAGCGTCGCGGCCTGTGGATAAAATAAATGTGGAGTGTGGGGGGAGGGGGGTGCTGTTGGACAAAAATGATATCCTTTGTTTTTTAAAATTGTGTAAAAGGAAACTGGCGTGTATAAAAAATATTATCTTTTTCGGAAACCTGGTAAAGTCATGAAAGAACAAAATCAAACATTAAATAATTATTATAACATAAATAAATCTCTGTACAGGTTCGCTGCATTATTATCATAGACTAGCCATAATATTGTCACCGACTCGCTGTAATATTGTCATAGACTGGCCATAATATTGTCACAGACTGGCCATAATATTGTCACAGACTCGCTGTAATATTGTCACAGACTGGCCATAATATTGTCACAGACTGGCTATAATATTTTCACACACTGGCTATAATATTGTCTGAGACTTGCTGTAATATTGTAACCATAATATGGTAATTGACTGGCTATGATGCTCATAGGCTAAAAGCTATACGCAGACTGAGATTCTATTATGATAGTGCATCCCACATTAAGCGATCAAAGTTAGTGGGAATGGAACAAAACAGAAATAAAAAAATTAAATCTGTGGCAAAACAAAACAAATGGCGGATGTTACCGTATTGTGTTCACAGTGGACCTCGAGATGAACATAATATTATTGTCATGGGACTTCTGTTAAACGAAACATTCTCTAGATAACAGTAAATTACGATTTATACATGTGGTCTGTGTGTGTGTGTGTGTGTCTGTGTAGACATAGAGATAGATAGAGAGACAGAGGGTTTATTTTAATGCAAAACGTTCTCTGTTTGGCTGGCTGTGTTTGGTAATGACATCTTATAACTCACTTATGGACTGTTCTCATTTAGATAGAAGGCTTAAATTGACATATTATAGATTCCACATGACCAGTACCGCCGAGAGAGGACAGGGGGCAAATGCCCAGGGGCCCGGCGAGTTTTAGGGGCCCGGATGAGCTGGCCAATCAACTTTTTGAAAATATTATTATCAGCACGGGGAGCCCCCGACAGACCTGCCCAGGGGCCCGAAATTTCTGTCGGTGGGCCTGCACATAATTCAGTATTTTAACCATTTCAACACAATGAAAGACTATCTTGTAGAACTACGAAGTTAATTACTTTTTTTTTAATGATGTTTATAAAAAAAAACTAAAATTTGTCTTGAGATATTAGGTCAGTGTTAATACCAACTGGAGTACTGATGTATTAATGCGCAGAATATTGAGGATTATTTTTCGGCTTGTATAGACTTAAACAATTTATTCAATTTTATTAGAGTGTGCAAAAACATTTGGAAAATGTAATTCTTTCAAAAGTAAAAAGGTAAAAAAGAATATAAACGTTTAAAAAATATTTTTTATTAAAATGCGCTAAAAGGATGAATGAATGGATGGATGGACGGAATGACTGACGGACGGACGGACAGAATGACAGAGCGACAGACGGCTAGTTAGATAGATAGATAGATAGATAGATAGATAGATAGATAGACAGACAGACAGACAGACAGACAGACAGACAGATTGATAGATAGACAGACAGACAGACAGATAGATAGATGATAGATAGATAGATGGATAGATAGATAGATAGATAGATAGATAGATAGATAGATAGATAGATAGATAAATAGATAGATAGATAGATAGATAGATAGATAGATAGATAGATATATAGATAGATAGATAGATAGATAGATAGATAGATAGATAGATAGATAGATAGATAGATAGATAGATAGATAGATAGATAGATAGATAGATAGATAGATAGATAGATAGATAGATAGATAGATAGATAGATAGATAGATAGATAGATAGATAGATAGATAGATTTATAATATATAAATATGATCATTCTAAGGCTTCTAAAAAAAGAAAACAACTAAATGGACTAAAATAGTGAATAATTCTTAGTTCTTCGGATAGGTGAGTACCTGTTATGGTACTCGGGTGAGTGTCAGTCAAATGAAGTTGCATAACACTATAGTCGATGTCCAAGCAACATAACACTGTCACTGTGCACACCTGGTATCCATTCAGAGCCGATGGTGTTATTGAAAAAGGGCTGGAGGAGTGATCTGTATTGATTTCCTTTTGGCGACATGGTCACGATTAAGGGGGAAAAAAGGGGGCGGGGGTTGGGCGTGGTAATAGGGGGTAGTGATGTGGCGAGGGTGTCTGGGTGGGGAGAAGGAGAACACTCCGCCACTTATTAAATAGACCAGGCGACTAAGTCTCTTTACCCCAAGGGCAGACTATGCGTTGATATGGGATAGAACTAGACGGTTATAGTCTTGTGTTGTTATGGGATAGAACTAGACGTTTACTGTCTAGTTTTATTATGTGATACTAGCTGTACCGTGCAAAACCTTTGCATAGAGTTATATCCCCTTAAGCTTGATCGGTAGGGTTAGGTTATTTTTGGTTTCGGGCAGATCCGATTTTTTCATGATTATATTTTAAACAGGAATACTGTTGTATTAATTCTTTACTTTCGATTTAACGCAGAACCCAAATCGCTTTTATTTTATTAGGTATAATTAGACGTTTACTGTCTAATGTTATTATGGGATAGAACGAGATGTTTACTGTCTAGTGTTATTATATGATAGAACTAGAGGGTTTATAGTCTAGTGTTATTATGTGATAGAACTAGACGGTTTATAGTCTAGTGCATTGGTCGGCAAAGTGCGGCTCCAGAGCCGCATGTGGCTCTTTGGCTCATTAAGTTTGACTCTGGCATTTAGTTTAATTTAGTGTACTACTTATTTAGTGTAATAAAATTTAGTGTAATAAAAGTTTACTAAACAAGCAGATTTGGTTCCCAATTTTTTTATTGTTGTAATGTTCAAATTTAGTTCTTTGGCTGATAGGTTTGCCGAACGCTGGTCTAGTGTTATTATGTGATAGAACTAGACGGTTATAGTCTAGTGTTATCAGGTCCACCGACAGAAATTTCGGGCCCCTGGGTAGGGCTGTCACGGGCCCCCCGTGCTGATAATAATATTTTCAAAAGTTGATTGACCATCTCAGTCCGGGCCCTTAAAACTCGCCCCTGGGCATTTGACCCCTTCGCCCCCCCTCTCGGAGGTACTAAGTGTTATTATGGGATAGGACTATATATAGATGGTTACTGCTAATTACTTTGGTATTCTGGGATTTAACTATAGAATATAAACTGAGCAGAAGGAGCATCATTATTTAAATTGAATTTTGAGTTATCAATAATTAGGTGATGCACTTTTAAAAGAAAAAAATAACAAACATGGCGGCATTTGTTTTAGTCATTTTCTGAAGACTTGTTAAATAGAGACAAACTTTCTGTATAATTTATAGTCTGTGGATTGAACTAGACGTTGGTGGTGACAGTCCAAAGTTTTTTCAAGGAAACATTCAAGCCCTTGCACCTCATCACCAAGACATTTAAATCGTCGGCGGACAGTAATTCACAAAGGTTTGACCTCATTTGCAGCAGTTCCCACTGTCCCCAACACAGCATCACGACCCAGACTATGTGAGCCAACGCCCCACAACACATCACTAAATGATATTGTAATAATGCTGTTCAAAAAATAATTTTACAAAACCATACTGTACTGGTTCACACACACACACATGACTATCTATGTATTTACAAATCTACATATACATATAGGGAATACCCTGTGACAATATATATATATATATATATATATTGAGAGAGCGACACACAGAGAATATACTAAAAGTCTGCCCAGCCTCCCAGCGACTTCCTGCTTTGTCTTATGACTGATGAACGCCAGGAGCCAATTAACCTTTTGTCCGTCTGCCCCTCCCGTGACCAGCGATGGTCACACAAACCACGGAAGCGACATTTTATTGATTCCGTGTCGCTCTCGTGTGTGATCAGCCTTCCCCCGGTGATGTTCCTTTGATTAACATTAATTTAGGGGAATTAGCCGGAGGGGGTTGGGGGGGCGAAGACAGGGATGGGGGTGGGGTGGGGGTGGGAGGGGGGTCTGAGCCCAATAGGAACGCAGACTCACATTCAAACACACACACACACTAACAAACACACAAGACCTTTCACTTGGGGAAGATGTCGCAACGCTGGAAGCTGGGATGAAGGATGGAGGAATAGAACAGTACAGACCATACGCCATAGACGTAATAAGGAGAGAGGCAGGGGTTTGCCCCCACCCCCTCACCCCCCACCCCCCAGGGGTGCCACTTTTAGCAGTCGACATATAGCCAAAACAAGATTAAATTTAGAAATGTTTCGAGACTGAACAAATAAAACCTTCCGCTCAGGAGTTTGGGGTGAGGGGTGTGACAAAATGGCTGACCACTCTGGGTGTCAGCAATATACAGAGGGTCAATTGACTGTCTACGTCACCACGCTGCTAATTATTACTGTACTGTTGTGTGCCGAACTATGTTGAACTGTATTAAGTTTTACTGTGCCAGAAATATATATATATATATATATATATATATATATATATATATATATGTGTGTGTGTGTATGTGTGTGTGTGTGTGTGTGTGTGTGTGTGAATTTAACTATTCAATAATCTAATAAAATAATAGCGATTTGGGTTCTGCGTTAAATCGAAAGTAAAGAATTCATACAACAGTATTCCAGTTTAAAATACAATCATGAAAAAATCGGATCTGCCCGAAACCAAAAACAGCCATGCTCCACTGGTCACACTGGTCACTCCGGTCACTCTCCATTCACGACTTTGATCTTCCACCCTCTTCACGATCAAACCCACGCCATGCCATTCAAACACGCGAACTGACCAAACACAGCTCTCACACCCACATATAATATTCTGACAGCAGATATTCTGCTGGGCAACTCACAAACTAATAATACACAACTATATAACTCTATGCAAAGGTTTTGCAGGGTACAAATAATATCTAAAAAATAGTCTAAATAAGCTTCAGGAATTGAACTACATTACAACAAGCTTGATTCGATAGGTCTGAGAACAAAAAAAATCGAGATATATAAAATTGGGCGCCCTCTGAAAGGGCAAAACATTTTAATTCGCTCTTTCGGCGCCCTTTCCCAGTTCGCCGCCCGGTGCTGCCGCACAACCCACAGTAATCTTCATACCCTACAGTATAAAAGTAAAAGTCGATTTACTTGAAACTAGATAATCTCATTTGACCGGTTAACTCGATACATTCCTCTGCCGGCACTTTTTATAAATTGTGCCATTGATATCGATATAAGCGTTCTTGGAAAGCATGATCATTGTATATGTGTCATTCATTACTTGTAAAGGTTATTTCATTATCGAGTGAGAAGAATGATGTATTCATTTACAAAGTCATTTACAAGAAGTTCTAAATGTTAGAGTATTATAGATTACAGTTATGTGATTAACTGCCGATTGACTTAAGTAATGGGAGTTTTCCTTTGACTTAGTGGCTAAGAGTTTTCCTTTGACTTAGTGGCTAGGAGTTTTCTTTTGACTTAGTGGCTAAGAGTTTTCTTTTGACTTAGTGGCTAAGAGTTTTCTTTTGACTTAGTGGCTAGGAGTTTTCTTTTGACTTAGTGGCAATAGGAGTTTGCTTTACTCACCTGGTTTTAAACAAAACTGACCGTTTATGCCAGCATATGATACTTTACCCAGATGGAAAGGTGGCCGTGTAGTGTAGAGCGTTTGACTGGCGACCTGGCGTGGACCCTGAAGGTCCCTGGTTCGATCTCGGATGAGAACCAATGGATATTTCAGGTCATGGCTAAAGTCCCCCCGCTTTATGTCCCGTCATACCTCCATGGCCATCTATGTGTGTGACTTTGTGACATTTTGGAGGCCTTGGGAAGAGTAAATGTTTGGGCCTCCAGCTTAATTGGGGAGAGGGGGGTGAAGGGACGGGTGCTCCAGGTTGCCTTGGTTGACTGACTATCATTTAGAACGGCTCTGACTATGAAAGACCCAGGTGATACGATGGGCGGGGCTAGGAAGATGGCGATAACCGTTGCCGACACTGCAGGGAAGTGGAGAAAACCGTGGGTCATGTGCTTTTTGAGTCCCCCGGGCTGGCGTACCACAGGGTGGACCAGTCCGGAAGCTTGCTGGCCATCTTGCTCTATGGCAGTCTCCAGATGTTGAGAGACACAGCGAGTCTGATCTCACGGGCTCTTAAGAGACTAAGTCTCAACCCGCAGTTTCACTGAGAAAGTTAGGGAGAGGGAGAGAGAGAGAGAGAGAGAGAGAGAGAGAGAGGTGTGTGGCGGCCGACAAATATTCAAAAATTAAATTGTTTACAACGAACTAGGAAATAAAAAGAAAATGTGTAATTAATTACATCTGTTGGTGGTGGGTGATGCGCTCCATGTGTAATCATAAAGGGACATTAATCATGCTGCCTTGTCATCATTATGCATTTTTTAAAGACCCTTGTCGTTGAATGGGAATCCCCAGTGAGTCGTAAACCTTTGTTCCCCAGACACTTTACCCCGAGATCAAGTTTTATGTTTGAAATGTATTTTGTTTTTACTCTCTTTAACTTTATCATCATTTATTCCTGCGTGTAAGATATGAACGAAAACAAACATGGTGTGCAATATTTATTTCTGGTCTGATAGTGAAGAGATATTTCGTGTGATTTTTTATACAATTTCAGAGAATATGGCCGTCAGCCGTGATTCAATTGAATCCAGTCATAGTCTCGTGTTTTCCATGTGACAAAACTGTTTATCTATGTGTGTGTGTATATATGGTACGATCCACTTGTCATGTTTTCTCTTTTCTTCAGTTATGTTAAGTCATCAGTTTTAGTTTTAATTTTTTGTCTTTAAAAAATAAAAAAGAACAAATGAACCGATAATGAACCGATAATGAACCGATAATGAACTGTCACATAGAAAAACGAAAAAATTTCTTTCATTATCGATTAACACATTAGCGCCCCCCCCACACAGTAATTATAATGATTTTGAGTACGGGGTGAAATGATGGGGTTAGGAGGGCGGGTGGTGGGGGGCAGAAGAGGAAAAGGGAGGGGAAAAGTGTGAGGTCGACTTTCGTCAATGTCATATACTGACTCTGACGTCATGTTTAACGTTGGTATACAGTCAATACAGGTAGTAGTAGACGTCTGGATCAGGGGTAGACAAACCCACAATATCTATAGTGCCAGAGGACCAGGTCAAGGGTTGGACACACCCTCAACATAGATATGGGGAGTGGCCCAAGTTAAGGGTTGGACACACCCTCAACATAGATATGGGGAGTGGCCCAAGTTAAGGGTCGGACACACCCTCGACATAGATATGGGGAGAGGACCAAGTTAAGGGTTGGACACACCCTCGACATAGATATGGGGAGAGGACCAAGTCAAGGGTTGAACACACCCTAAACAAAGATATGGAAAGAGGCCCAAGTCAAGCGTTGGACACGCGCGTGAGTTGTGCCACGACACAATGATCAAGTTCATTAGTACATGAATCAATGACCAAATCAAGCTCCATACTTCAATAATTCTCATAATTACCTAGGCTATATTTGAATTATTTTAATTAGATTGGCTCATAGCAGATCAAAGCACAGACAATACTGACACATGCAGTACACCGAGTGAATATATCGTCAGGCGAAACAGCACTAAACAGAACAAAGAGCCACATTCCGCTGTTAGAGCCACATAATGCTGTTGGGGCACACAGCCACAGTGAGCAATCGTTTCCATTATAAGCTGAAATTATTGATCTGACAACAAAAAAAAATGCGAGCCATGGTTTGAGCCAACAAAGTCTATTTTAAAATCGAACGATTTATTCTGAGTAAATGGAAACATTTTGTCTGATACCTATTGAACAAGAAACCATCTTATTTGAAATACGCATGAAGTGTCACTGACAATTGATAACATTTACAAAAAATTTTTTTAACAAATTCTATTATCCAACTCCCTGGCTGAATTATTATCCATGTCAGTGTAATATAAAACCCCAGATTGTTGATTAAAAACAACATAAAAAAACTAATAATATCGAGATATTCAGTTATCGATTATCAATAAAAATATTTCACGAATAACACCCTCTGATTATATTGGGTCTGAATTTAAAATAGCACATTGTTTGATAACTTAAAACCACGCGATTCCATCCAGAGCTAAGTTTGTTAAATGTTATTATTATTTGGTTGTTTCCTAATCCATGGGATTTATGAAACAGATCAAATTCATTTAATATCAAGCATATAAGATCTAACAATCACTATTAAACATTCAAAATTTCGAAAAAAAATCCAGAATTATTTTTTTTAACAAATGTAAGTCAATATCAAACGTTCAGGATTTTCATCCACTCGATAAATTGCTGAATGGATTTATCCACATTAAATAGTGCGGAACCCATTGCTGAATTCATCAAATCTATTTATAGCGAAACCCAGTGTTGGATTTATCCACACAAAATATAACGGAACCCATTGCAAGATGTATCAAAACTATATAATGCGAAACCCAGTGTTGAATTTATCCACACCAAATATAGCACACACAAAAAAACTTTGGAGATGATATGATAAATGACGGGTCACGTTACTGTACAACTGCTAAAAAATAACTATTTTTACAACTAGCTGCATTTACCTTTTATGTGAAAAAAGCCAGGGCCGGATTTTGACTTGATAAGGCCCTAAGCTATTCGAGATACGGGGCCCTTTTTTTTAAGTCCAGATATTTCAGTGCAAAATACTTAACTATATAAATATATATATATATGACAATCGCTCACTCGGACAATTTTTGAAGGCCCACCCCCCCACAAAGAAACTGGGGCCCTAAACTATAGCCTGTGTAGCATTTACGTAAATATCGCACTGGAAAGATCTTTCAAGATGGTGGGCAGAAAAAAAAAGGATCTGGAACGACATTCCGCTTATGGTATGGGGGGGGGGAGGAGGACACCAGCGTCTTGGGTGTAGGGAGGGTACTAACCGTTGTGCGCCACACAGGGCACGGAAAGGGCGCCTTGAAATGTTTTTGTACTTTTCACATTAAGAAGACGGAGCCAAAAAAAAATGTAATACACACAGGGCGCTGCAACTGCTAGCTACGGCTCTATGTGGGAAATGGGGAGCATCAATGTAATTTGGTGAACAGACCATCAGGGGGATTGAATCCAGCACTTGGAATTTTCTCTCTTTAGATTCGATATGTTTGCTCAACATTAATTCACTTTCAACTTGATAGCAAGACGACGGCACACCAAATAGATTTGATTTATATTTTAAAGTGCGCACTCGGTTAAACAGAATAAATTCTACAGTTCGTTATTAAAACATGGCGAAATGTACACTATCCTCGTGGATGAACGTGCTCCGGCGCTATTATATGGACAATAGACTTTTGTTTACCTATTTTACTGATCGATATATTTATTTACCTATTATATGGACAATAGACTTTTGTTTACCTGTTTTACTGATCGATAGATTTTTTTACCTATTATATGGACAATAGACTTTTGTTTACCTGTTTTACTGATCGAGAGATTTATTTACCTATTATATGGACAATAGACTTTTGTTTACCTGTTTTACTGATCGATAGATTTATTTACCTATCATATGGACAATAGACTTTTGTTTACCTATTTTACTGATCGATAAATTTACTTACCTATTATATGGACCAGAGCAAGAAATGGGTCACTGAGCTTGACCCATGACCCATATGACCCAATAAGTTCTTGACCCAGACCCACCATGACCCATGGCCCATTAAAGCAAGCTGCTAACATGGGGCATATTAAAATTGTGTAAAAGTAAAAATATGCTTCAACAAATTATGTGCATGCCCTGCTACGAAATTTAAAGCACAAAAAGTAAAAAGATAAAAGTTTTTTATTGAAGGAAAATTTAATCTTTGTTCTCTCAAGTGTCTTATAATATTTATGAAAACATATCATTTAATTGTAAATCTTTAGTAGTTTGGGAAATCTTCGCAATATTCTAAATGTTGTTATTTTCGAGATGGCGGACGTCGCCATAGAAACCATTTTGAAATATTTTTTAAGTCATTATTCTTCTAATTACATCACACCTAATCATATATATAAATATGAATTTGATTTGGTTTGAGTCAATAGCAAACGTTTTTAGAAATCCAGATAAGGTACCCCCTTAAATTAAATAATTAAATAATAATTAAATTAAATAAAATTAAATTATAATTAAATTGACAATATCGCTGCAAGTGTTTCACACATAATTTTCTATACAAAGGTATAGAGAAAGGGCACGTTTTGTTATCGTCGCAAATAAAAAAAAAATTGCGCGACGACGGGTTTTTTTAGGGAACATTGACCCATGACCCATGTGACCCATCCAATTTTGTGACCCATTTGACCTATTGACCCATGACCCATTGACCCATTACTTGCTCTGATATGGACAATAGATTAGTTTACCTACTTTACTGATCGATAGATTTATTTACCTATTTTATGAACCAATAGAATTATTTAATTGTCGAAAACAATCACCATTAACACTGGAAAGAAATATTGGACAGAAGAAAGCAAATCTTTTACAAAAAAAAAATATTGAACGTGAGCCTTCAATACATAAATGTGATCCAATTGTATGAAATTTCAGCGCATTATCTTTTATTTGTGAAATAAAGAAATTGAACTCAATAATTTAGCATTATCTAATGATGCTAATGTACAAGAATAAAAAAAAAGAAAGTCTGCAATGTATATAATTACAGTTTACGCAAAGATGTAAACAGAATGTTCGATTCACAAAGTCTTTTGTATGGTAAAACAATTGGCTCTCTAGTTCCGAAGCATAACTGTAAATTAAAAAAAAATATTTTTAAGTTCGGTTTTTTTCTCTTTTTTTATTATGTAACAAATGTTACAAATGTAGAAACTAAGTAAAAAAAATACTTCTCATCATCGGAGTTTACCGACGTGCCTGGGAAAGTGTGGGCAGTGTGGGTAGGGGGAGGGAGCTAGCCCCCCCCCCACCACTGGGTGTGCTATATGATTGTTAATGGATGTGGGAGGGGGTTACGGAAAGTTTCTTTTCAAATTTTCTTGCACTTTTTCCAAAATAGTTTACTAATGACTCGTGCCAAAAACTATTTATTCATTAAAAGTCTTTCTTCCTTTAAAAAAAAATCTGCCTTACAGGTTTCATTTCCTTTTGTTTGAAAATTTTGTTGGGTTTGGCCTGGAAAGAAATGTCTTTTTTTTTCGGGGGGGGGAAAAGGGGGGTTTAAAAGACCGATTTTAAAGTTTATGCAAGGATTACATACACTAGGGGCCATAAAAATTGAAGAAACATTTAGCGGGTGACATTGTTTAAAAATAAAGTTTGCTTAAACACAGCTGTGTACATATTTTACTATAATCTGTTTCTCATGTTAGAATAAAATAGAAGTCAAAGGCTTATTCAGCCATGCAGTAAGTTTATTTAATTGTTGTTTTTTTTAATTAGATTGCCTTTTCGAAATCGCACCGTTTAAACGTTTCGTTTCTGAGATTTTCCGAGATAAATTTTAACAAATTATTTATTGAACCTTTTCCCAATCCTTATAAAATCTTCATATTTCTGTAAAGACTTTCGACACTAATAAAAAAAGAAAATACTAAATACCACTAAATACATATAGATTTGAAAAACAAAAAAATTGCTTTACGGCAGTGTTTCCCAAAAGTGTGGTACGCGTCCCCAATGGGGGGAACGCAAAGAGTTTGTCTGGGGTACTCGCTGCACTGGGCTGAGAATATTGTGTAAGGGCTCGTTCGCAAATGACGTAACGCAAAAAAACGACATTTTAGACCCCCCCCCTCCCACCTTGTCACAAAGTGTCACAAATTTTTCACCCCTTATGTCACGTCACAAGTTAAAATAAATTAAAATACCTCAAATTACTGATTTATTTTTCTTTCGTTATATTTGGAGACAAATAATGAACTTTTAGCGTATTAAAAACAGTTTTTGAGTCAAACCTAGTCATAAAAGTAATAATTATCGAAATTTTTTTAAATAAAAAATTTTCATAACGGTCAATTTTCAAAATTTCAAGTTGAGAAGAATGTGTAATTTTGGCAGAAAATTCAACCAAATTTTGGATTCCCTCATAGATAATTATTATTTTTGTGACGTCACAATTTCACAGATCTCCCCCCCCCCTATCCCATGTTACAAGATGTCACAAAATCCTAGACCCCCCTCCTCCCCACCCCCCCCCCCCCACCTGAGCTATACGTCATTTGGTATTTGCGAACGAGCCCTAAAGCATACAGAGCTTATAGCGAAAATAATGAAACGAAGAGAATCCATGATCGTAAGACTAATGTATTTATAAGTTTGTTTTTGTTTCTTTTTTTTTTTACTAGGGGTACTCAGCAGTGGCGTATTGAGGGAGGGGCAAGGGGGGCATCAAGCCCAGGGCGCTACTCACATAGGGGCGCCAAATGGTATATTTTACATATAATATTAAATGGTTTTCGAATGGAGGGGGGCGCTAAAAAGGTGTTATGTGCCCCCCTGGCGCGAGTTAAGTTCGCTACGCCACTGGTACTCAGTATTACGAAAATCAAAAAGGGGGTACATAGCAGTACCGAACCTAGGGATTTGGCGGACCGGGGGGGCTTAGCCTCTTTAGGGGGGCCCCCTGCATTTTGACATTCGACACCATGGCATTAGATAATGTACTTAATATTTGATGTAAAAACAATTTGTAGGGGAACCCCCTTCAAGCTGGGGCCCGGGGGACTTTCGAATTTGGACCCCCCCCCCCAACCCCACCCTAGGTACGTCTCTGGTACATAGATGTTGAAAGTTGGGGAAACACTGGTGTATGGTGATGCTGCTTTAGACGAGCCGCTGTTTAAATGAGTTATTCTTTGTTGTTGTCACCAGTATCTGTCGGTCGTATAACGTAACTAATAATCATTCGTCGTTATATGAATTACGTCGTCCCTCGTGTCGCATTTCTTATCATAACTAAATCGCTCTGGCTGACCGCCCATCTTTGACGAGACAACAGTCTCTGGATGCAGATTCATGTCGGAATATTCTTTGGTTACAAAATATTATCTTTTTGCCCCCATCAGCTCTCTGTGAGATAAAATTATCCCCAATAGCAGATGTGGAAACGTAACACCTTTGAGCGTTATTGCGAAATGAAACGATCTTTTTTTTATTATTATTATGGTTATAGTGTGGCAGGGAATCATCAAACGACTCCAGAATGTGTCATACAATAGGGGTTAACGCACTGAGCTAGAGACTTCTTATTCGTTGATGTTGGTGATAGCAGATTAGATTAGATAGATAGATAGATAGATTAGATAGATAGATAGATAAAATGTAATAATTTCTAAAATCCACAATAAATACAATTAATTTTTAGATCCTTTCATGCCTTTCTCTCTTTCTTAACTGGGGTTTCGAAAAAAAACCGAACCGGCCCTCCTAGTTGTTCGCTAATAGCTAAAATTTTTAGAACCACTGCTTCGAGTCAGCCATTTTATTGTTTGAATTAAAGGAACTGATTCTTCTGCTGTGCAAAAAGGCTTATTTTTTTTTTCCCCATGGCTATGACGCGTGTCTGTTTTTCAAATGGGACGTAATGCAGCAACGCCAACTGCTACCCCCCCCTCCTACCCACCCCCACCCACCCCCCAATTAATGCAACCCTCTTGATTACTTGCCGTCGATGTTACACTTTATTGTATCATCTCGAGAAAGTTAACTGCTACCTTTGGACAAAATGGGGGGGGGGGGCTACGTAATCCCTCAGACGACAGGATGTCAGGATGAGTCCACTCTGTATGAACTCTTGGAGACGTGGAGACATTTTCTCTTCAGGATAACCACCCCCCCCCCCAGACCTGAAGGCTGGACAACATTCTCCTCTCTTCGTCTGTCAGTTTCGATCTCCTGTATTGATCTATCTTTGTGCGAATAACAAATTGGATGAAAACACTTAACCGCTGCAATACCAGAATCGTTTCTATGGATAGGCAAACTTGACGAGCTCTTTGGGGCCCCCACAGCATCCAGCACTCAGTGCTACCCCGTAGAGAACCAGCACTCAGTGCTACCCCGTAGAGAACCAGCACTCAGTGCTACCCCGTAGAGAACCAGCACTCAGTGCTACCCCGGTAGAGAACCATCATTCAGTGCTACCCGTAGAGAGCTAGCATTCAGTGCTACCCCGTATATAACCTGTGAGAGGGACCAAGGGGGGGGGACATATGTGACTGGAGTCTCCGGGGCCATGGAAGGACATAGGATATTAGAGATGGACATCGGGACTCGAACCAGAACCCTGCACCACGCCGACTGTCTCACTTCCTCGCTGCCCACCCATGGTCTAAAGTGTACAGAATGCATTCGTATTACAATATTACCCCCCCCCCGCCACACGGGGCTTTAAAGTCCCTGTCAAGCTGCGATTGCATCTTTTGGTCGTATAACTTACTTTCGGGGAGGTTTTATATAGCGCCCTTCTCGCTACCCCACCATAGCAGAGCGTGTAATTGCTATGTGGATACTTGGAGTTCGAACCCATAACAGCATGCAGTTGTGTGTGGGGGTGGGGGGGCGGTCAGAATTAAAGCTCCTCCAAACGTCCAACTAAACATAGCAAGAATATACCATAGTGTATACATTTAGGAGTAGGCACAATATATTAGAATATTTTCCAAGATTGCAGTGTAATAAAAAAAAAATTTCTCTCTCATATATATGTTTGTATACATGCTGGATATTTTCTTCTATCTAATGCCACCCTGAAGTGGAAGATTTGTTTGTCTATTGAATATGCTTATTCACAATCGTATCAAACCAAATTCTATAATTCTATATATGTTCCCTGTCAATGAGAAATCATTTCCATTCCATAACGCATCTCTTTATCTCCCGACCCCTCAGAACTCCCTGTGGATGTGTGTCTACGTCTATCTGCCTTCGACTCTTTCTCTCCCTTTGACCATTTTATTCTGTCTTATCCATTGCTCTATCTCTCTCTCTCTATCTATCTTCTCACCCACCACCACCACCACCTCTCTCTCTCTCTCTGTCTTCTCACCCACCACCACCACCACCCTTTCTCTCTCTCTCTCTATCTTCTCACCAACCACCACCACCACCTCTCTCTCTCTCTCTCTTTTCTCCCACCACCACCACCACCACCTCTCTCTCTCTCTCTCTCTTCTCACCCCACCACCACCAACTCTCTCTCTCTCTCTCTCTCTCCCACCTCTCTCTCTCTCTCTCTATCTATCTATCTTCTCACCCACCACCACCACCAGCTCTCTCTCTCTCTCTATCTATCTTCTCACCCACCACCACCACCACCTCTCTCTCTCTCTCTCTCTCACCCACCACCACCACCACCTCTCTCTCTCTCTCTCTCTATCTTCTCACCCACCACCACCACCCCTCTCTCTCTCTCTCTCTCTATCTTCTCACCCCACCACCACCTCTCTCTCTCTCTCTTTCTCTCTCCCTCTCTCTCTCTCTCTCTATCTTCTCACCCACCACCACCACCTCTCTCTCTCTCTCTCTCTCTCTCTCTATCTTCTCACCCACCACCACCACCACCACCTCTCTCTCTCTCTCTCTCTCTATCTTCTCACCCACCACCACCACCACCTCTCTCTCTCTCTATCTTCTCACCCACCACCACCACCACCTCTCTCTCTCTCTCTCTCTCTCTCTCTCTCTCTCTCTCTATCTTCTCACCCACCACCACCACCTCTCTCTCTCTCTATCTTCTCACCCACCACCACCACCACCTCTCTCTCTATCTATCTTCTCACCCACCACCACCCACCTCTCTCTCTCTACTTTCACCCACCCACCACCACCACCCTCTCTCTCTCTCTCTCTATCTTCTCACCCACCACCACCACCTCTCTCTCTCTCTATCTCACCCACCACCACCACCACCTCTCTCTCTCTCTCTCTATCACACACAGACACACACACACAGACACACACACAGACACACACACACAGACACACACACAGACACAAACACAACCACACACACAGACACACACACAGACACACACACAGACACACACACACAGAGACACACACACAGACACACACACAGACACACACACAGACACACACACAGACACACAAAAACAGACACACACACAGACACACACACAGACACACACACAGACACACACACAGAAACACAGACACACACACACAGACACAGACACACACACAGACACACACACAGACACAGACACAGACACACACATATACACACACACACAGACACACACACACAGACACACACAGACACACACACAGACACAGACACACAGACACAGACACACACACAGACACACACACAGACACACACACACACACAGACACAGACACACACACACAGACAGACACACAGACACACACACACAGACACACACAGACACACACACAGACACACAGAGACACACACACAGACACACACACAGACACAGACACACACACTGACACACACACAGACACACACACAGACACACACACACACAGAGACACACACAGACACACTCACAGACACACACACACAGAAACACACACAGACACACACACACAGACACAGACACACACACACAGACACACACACAGACACACACACAGACACACACACAGACACACACACAGACACACAAAAACAGACACACACACAGACACACACACAGACACACACACACAGACACACACACACAGACACACACACACAGACACACACACACACAGACACACACACACACACTCACACACACAGACACACACACACAGACACACACACAGACACACACACACAGACACACACACAGACACACACACACACACAGACACACAGACACACATCTCCAAAACCAAAATAAACATGCAAAATTAAGACATCGCTATTCCCCTTGCCCCGCACACACTTTCTCCCCCCCCCCCCACACAGCTGTCCTTCAATGCTGTCCACCACTGCTGTCCGTGTCTCGCGCGGCAGTCCATCACAAAAAACACCACCACACAAACACAAGCGCATGTCCAATGTTTCACCTGTTAAACAGACGAACCAGTCCAACTTTTGTAATATTTCTCAGAGTTGGCAGTAAAAGACAAAAAAAAAAATATGTCCATACAGGGGTTCACGTGTTTTTGTAATATTGTCTCCGTTGCATCTAGACATCAAACATTTTCATCAGAGATGTCACCTATTGTTTTTTTTTTCTTTTTTTTTTTATGATGATGTTTCATTGTTGAGAATTACTTAAACCGTACAGCACACACGATGGAATTTAAAACAGGAAGTCATGTTTCATGCTGAATGATGTCATGTTTCATGCTGACTGGTGTCATGTCTTATGCCGGATAATGTCATGTTTAAGGCTGAATGATGTCATGTCATATGCTAAATGATGTCATGTTTCATGCTGAATTGATGTCTTGATTTTATGGTAAATGATGTCATGAGGTCTGTGAGAGCCGAACGCAACTTGGTTTTTTTTATTTAGTAAAAATTACTTCAAAGAACCTATCGATGGTCGATCGATCAAGATTTATTGAGCACAAGTAATTCAATAATAGAGAAAAAAAAATTGGCCCGTTGAGAGCCACATTAGACTAGCAGAAGAGCCACCCCTCTGTCGCCCCATAAAAGCAAGATATCATGTTTATGTAACAGAAAGACTAAACACATGTTAAATAACACCAGAATAAACACATGTTAAATAACACCAGACTAAACACATGTTAAATAACACCAAACTAAACACATGTTAAATAACACCAGACTAAACGCATGTTAAATAACACCAAACTAAACACATGTTAAATAACATCAAACTAAACACATGTTAAATAACACCAGACTAAACACATGTTAAATAACACCAGACTAAACACATGTTAAATAACACCAAACTAAACACATGTTAAATAACACCAAACTTAACACATGTTATATAACAACCGGCTGTGTCCGAAGAATATTTTTAGAAAAAACAATAAAGTTATATTACAGAATGACTAAATATTTAGATAAAAATTTGTTTCAAGATTTTGAGAATCGCTGAAAAATGTAACAGACATAAAAACAAACAAAAAAATGAAGTTTGTCCACAATGTCAAATCAAGGCTAAACAGAAAGAAGGGAAAAAAACAGAATTTAATTTAGTGAAGTGTTGAAACAATTTTCAAACAAAGTATTTAGAGGACAAAGGAAAAAAAAACAGATTTCTTTGAGCTAGGATTTTTTTTAGGTTGGATGGGGTGGGGGGGGGGGGGGGTAGGGGGAAATGTCAAGATCTCTCTCTCGACCTATTTCACAATAAACTAGTCAGGAAGTTTTGAAAGAAAATTTATAAAGGAATGGGGGGGGGGGGGGGGGGGAAAGAAGGGCAGATAATTTTGTTATTGATAGGATGAGTTATACTTCATTATGAAGGTAGGATTATTTTTTCCAATAAGATGCTCATATTAATGCGAGCGGAGAAAAAAGTTTTAAATAAACCTGTATTTCTGTTAGTAACACATCCAGATGTTCCAATTCTAAAATCCTGTTTATCTGTTTAGTTTGGGGAATGCATTTGTTACAGTCGTAGTAAAGTATATTCGTAACCTTAACAATATTAGGATATTTTGTTTTGTACTTAAAAAAAAAGTAACAATTAGTTTAAATACTATCAAAGAATATTGATTTATGTTGAATTTAACGTATATGGTTTAAAAATAAATTACATTGCTAATGTCTCTACTGATGGTCGTGTGGTAAGGCGATCGACTGTCGACCTGAAAGTCACTGGTTCGATCTTCAGTGAGGACCAGTGGATATTTCAGGTCATGGCTATACTCCCCCACTATGTCTCCCGTGGTGCACCATGGCCATTGCACTATTGGATATAGTGGGGGGTGAACTAAGTGCACCATAAAAACCATCCCATCGGTGGTTTATAGGATCTAAGAGATTTCATCTCATCCTTTCAGGGGCCTCGCACACTAATGCCTATGTAAAAAAGTTATACTGTATTTAGTTTTATTAAAATTGTAATTGCGCTTTTAATTGAATTTTAACCCTATCACGCCGGCCATGATCAATGAACTCAGGTCTCGGGGTTGTCTTGTGTGTCAATAATGGCTTAGTGTGGACAATAGGTCATCTTTCATCTCTACTGGACAGTGTTTGTAGTGATCTGTCCACATCCTCAATATGAAGGCACCTAAGGGGAAAGATTTTAGGAAATCCCCGAACTGATGAAATTTTCGTCTCTAAATCTCTCGACAACCTTGCGTACATCCTGGACCACTAAATTCGTTATAATTCTTCCAGCGGACCACTTCAGTCTCCAATGGACCACTAAATTCACGATTTTTCTATTCTAACTCCCTTCAAAAATCATTTTCTGGTTCTTTAAAGTCCTATACAGTCTCCAATGGACCACTAAATTCGTTATAATTCTTCCAGCGGACCACTACAGTCTCCAATGGACCACTAAATTCGTTATAATTCTTCCAGCGGACTACTACAGTCTCCAATGGACCACTAAATTCGATATAATTCTTCCAGCGGACCACTACAGTCTCCAATGGACCACTAAATTCACGATTTTTCTATTCTAACTCCCTTGCATCACTTATCTAAGTTGGTGGAATTTGAAGCGTTTATCTAACATGTAAAACAATAAAATCACGAAAAAGGACTTCAATTCAAAAATCATTTTCTGGTTCTTACAGTGAATTAAATAAAAAAAAAACTTCATAATCACAAATTCGTTTTTGTATATTTACACCTGCGGACCACTGGTTACATTTTTTAGCGGACCATTGGTAACATTTTCTTGCGGACCACTGGTTACCGATCGAGGCTGTAAGCCACTACTGGGAATAATTTTCGTATTAGCCTTCCCGTATTTTTTTCATCACCATTGAAGAAACTGCAAATGCCTTGGACGCGCCTGGGATGACGTAGGTAACATGGCGTCGCCAGAGGATCAATCCCTTAACCTTCACCAGACCGATCTGGTTCGCAGCCAAGGTTCCACCATTAACTCACCACCCAACCCGTGTCTCCGCCGCCCCCCCCCTCCCCTCTTGCTGGTTTGTTTATTTCTCCTCTTGTATCCCCCCACCCCCCGTGGCTAATTATCTTCAAACAACGCAAGCAATTTGTTTTGCTATTATTAGTTGTTGTTACTTTTTGTGTCACCAGACAGCGTCGACACAAGGGAAATGTTTACTTTGATCAAATGTTTACTTTGATAAAATGTTTACTTTGAACTGAGTTGTTTGTGTCTGTGTGTGTGTGTGTGTGTGGTGTGTGTGTGTCTGTGTGTGGCTGTGACAGCGTGAAGCTGTACGTATTTGGTATTTAGATTATGTGAGTGTGTGAACTTGTACTTTGTATAGCAATGTGGATGAAGCTCACACTACAGACTGTGTCTGTCCTTCCGTTTATCCGTGTGTGTGATGTTTGTTTTATTCTGTCTGTTTTAGTTTTCTCAATTTCACCCATTGTTTGTTATACTTTACTTTCTTTTTTTTTTTTTAATTTCATAAAATTTTATTTAGATAAGACTTTCTTTCCTCGACCTGTTCTCTGTGGGGTTTTTTTTTTTTAGAAATTAGAAATTCAGTTTGAGACAACAGCGATTGTGAAAGTTTTAAAGTAGAACAATGGAGACAATTATGTTCACTGATTGACAGTGGTGACCAGAGTTAACGAGCATGGTGACACATATATATTTACTTAATTTAAAAAAGGTGATGTACGAAACTAAAAAGACATCAGTAACTCGGATTAAAGGCAAGGAGTTGAACTATGTGTACTTAAATCTATAACAACTTAAAGTAAGTTTTTTATAGTTATTGTTATTAGTACTTGAATCATTTTTTGTTTGAGATTCATTAACCTTTTGTTTCTAAAGGCTAATTTACTCACAAATCCACGACATTTAAAAAAAAAAATAATAATAAAAAGATTTCTAGAAATAGGCGATTTAAGTACAAACCTACCCACAACACTCCCCCTACCCACCCACCGCCCCTATAGTGTTAACATTGGTTTGATTCCACGATGCTTAAATCCCTCAATCCTACATTAAACACTGTTCATGCAAATTGGCTGAAAGAACAAATTAATTAGTGTACGTAATATCAGGGCAGCGACCAGAAAACCTGGGGAGGGGGGGGCTAACAAAATCTGACTAAAGGGCCCCCTCTGCCCCATTCTAATCCAAAAAGGGCCCCCACTTCATTGCGTTAATTAATTTCTAAAGCTATGGGATCCTTAAGGCTCGGGGCCCTGACAAATGTTTGGGTAGCCTCTCCCCCCCCCCCTTCGTGAGGGCTGTCCCGATTATATGTAGCATTTTGAAGGACGTACCGAAGCCTTTTTAAATTTGTGAAATAAGAAATTGCAGGTAAAAGTAGAAAAGTATCGCACATGTTTTGTGAGTTATTTTATACGTATATTTGTTTAATGATTCTAATAAAAAATGAACGCCACAGGCAAGAATATTTCCTAACATAGCGATGAGCCTGAGATGGGTGGTTCGGCCTGAGATGGGTGGTACGGCCTGAGATGGGTGGTACGGTCTGAGAGGGGTGGTACGGCCTGAGATGGGTGGTACGGCCTGAGATGGGTGGTACGGCCTGAGATGGGTGGTGCGGCCTGAGATGGGTGGTGCGGCCTGAGATGGGTGTTGCAGCCTGAGATGGGTGGTGCGAAAACTGGGTCAGTTCCGGCTCAACTCAAAACTCGGATCACCGAACTTATAAGAATGACAATCTATTGTTGATCCCCTGATTATTTATTGGATCATTAAGCACATTGATAAAGGTTTGTTGGCAAATCCATCGGCTGTAAGGATTTGATCTTGAGATTCAAGTTCGTCTAATCCATTAAGTAGGTCGGGCTTACAAGTTCTTGACCACCGCGGCATTAAGTCAGTAACTGTGCTATATATCATAATCCCCAACAGACATACAAGCGCACAAACACTTTGGTAATTAAAAATGAAAATAAACAAATTAACATCTTTATTATAAGCTCATAGAAATAAAAGTGAATTATGTAATACTAGCTGTACCCTGCAAAACCTTTGCATAGAGTTATATCCCATTAGGCTTGATCGGTGAACAAGGTTATTTCTTGGTTTTGGACAGATCCGATTTTTTCATGATTGTATTTTAAACTGGAATAGTGTTGTATTAATTCTTTACTTTCGATTTAACGCAGAACCCAAATCGCTATTATTTTATTAGATATTAATACGTTTAGTAAGACAAACTTGTGTGTGTCTTCGTGAAAATGTTTGTCAAGTGTACCGTGTTTACTACTGTTTTTGTTTTTATTGTTGTTTTGGACATAATAAAAACTACTCAGTTTTAATTAAAGCCTGGATGAAAAAAAGAAATACGTTTAATGAAGCACTAAATTAATTCTAAGCTGTTCAAACTTCCATTACATGAATGCTAAAAAACACACAAAAAAGAACGTGTTTTCAAAATGTTCAGAAATGTAATTGAAAATTAAATCAAATTTCTAATTTCATGTATAATTGATGATGTGAATAGTGCATTAGTACATTATGTTTTATATAACATATTTCTTACGGTGAAATAAAAAAAACTTCATAATCACCATTACTCTGACTAATTTTATTTAAATTTGGTTGTTGTTTTTTTTTTTTGTGTAATAAAATATTACGATAACTATCATGGTGATTTCAAACATTTTCTCCATCTGCAATAACAATGGAAATGCCCTAGACTGCAGGTGTTTACTCTTATTGCCAACCTATTGTAAACTGAACTAAATCGGCGGAGAATATACGTATGAAAACTGAAATTAAAAAAAAAAAAACAATTATCCGGTTAGGTTTGCTGAGCAAAATAACAAAACGCGGAACAACAGAGAATGTAAGAAATTATGGATTTTAAAGAAATAAAATGACATAATAGTGAAGTGTAAAAAGTTAGGAGTTTAAGAAAAGCTGATAATAACATGTAGTATTGATTAACGTTGAGATCGAGTCGAGGAGTGTTAATCTATTCAACAATTGAACGATTTCTTATCAAACTGTTGCGAATAGAATACATGCATTCATGATTTACATATAAAGTGCCAATAAAATTTCGATTTAAAAAAAAAAAACGGAAAATAGCAATTAAGAAAAAAAAATGTATCCGGCGAAAAGTCGGAATGGCAGGCAGACATATAGACAGATACGCAAAAATATAGACAGATAAGTTGGTATGTACTAGTAACTTGAGTCTAGAAATAGATAGATAGATAGATAGATAGATAGATAGATAGATAGATAGATAGATAGATAGATAGATAGATAGATAGATAGATAGATAGATAGATAGATAGATAGATAGATAGATTAGATAGATAGATAGATAGATAGATAGATAGATAGATAGATAGATAGATAGATAGATAGATAGATAGATAGATAGATAGATAGATAGATAGATAGATAGATAGATAGATAGATAGTACTAACTTATGTCTGATCCCAGATTTCATAACGCTATCTTAACATTAAAAAAAAAACCAATTTCTGGAACTGATTTAGGTCAAGGATGTTCTAATTTTAACGGTTGATCATCACCAATCTGGATCCATTAGTCAATGTTTCAACGAAAGAAAATAAAACAAAGAAAAAAAAATAGTATGTCTTCTATTCAGGTCAAATTAGAACAAATGAGTGTCTCATATATTGCGATACACCTTTAAGGACTAACTTTATCTGCGCACTATTTACTCTGTGTTGTGTGTCACTATTAAATACATAATCGTCTAACGCGTGTGTCTCCCTCAGGTAGTTTTCATATCGCTGCGGTGTATGCGTTTTAACCGTGTGTCTCCTCGCAGGTAGTTTTCATATTGTGCGGTGCATGCGTTGTATTTCATATATCTCTTTGTTATTTGTGTTCATATCGTATTCCGTTCATGGCAATAAAGGTCCCAATTCTTTTCTATTGCAGTATTTCGTATATTTCTTTGTTATCCCTTCTGTCGGAGTTCGTTCAGCCAGCTTCAGCAGGCTTTTCTACTAGTAATTTTATAAGTGTATACTATCTGTACACTGCAAAACCTTTGCATAGAGTTATATTCCCTTAGGTTTTATCAGTAGGCTATGTTACTTTTGGTTTGGACAGATCCGAATTTTCCAGGATTTTATTACAACTTAAAGATGCGAACAATTCAAAACATTTATCGAATCGAGACGTCGAAAAGACGCCATTTTGAATTCTTGATTTCTACTTTCGATATAACGCAAACATGGGACCGTCATTATTATATTATTATATTAGATGCATTCAAACTTGCCAACTCTTTTTATCTTTTGTCAACGTAAAGTTTATATATATAAGATGTGGCGGTAGTTAAACCAGAATTATTTGCTGGGTAGGCCCATCTTTACGGCTAAATTCAACTGTTGAAATAAATCATTTTTAAGTTTTAGTTTCGTTTCGTTTCTTTTGTATTATTATAAACTTATTTATGGTTTTTTTTTTCCCTTTAAACCTCTGGGTGATGTTTTCCTAAACAGATATTTTACCTCCTAGTTATTTGCCCCTGTGGACTTAAATATATGTTTTAACATTTCACTATTGATTTTTTTTCCTTTCAGTTTTCCAGCATTTAAAAAAAAAAAAAACAAAAAAAAACCCAAAGCCCTGTATTTAAAGTGTGTGCGTGTTTGAGTTGGGGATGAGGGGGTGGCGAGAGAGTGTTTTCTAACATCAACTCGTAAGCAATACATGTACATTTTAAATCACTAATGTTTCTTGTGAAGTCCAGTCAATAGAGATGTGTTCATTAAGATTTATGTGCTTGCTTCCATTCTGAATTTGTATTAAATAATAAATATGAGATGTGGTGTGAATTATTTTTTAAAAAACACAGCTTGGGGGGGGGTGTCTGAGGGCATGCAATATTTACTCTGCAGATCATGTGACCTGAAACAAAGTATGATGAGATGGAGAGGGAAGGGGTACAAAGGATGCAGTAGGGGTGTATAAGGGGGGGGGGTCGAGTCTTGCGCAACACTTGAACACAAACTGAGGCAGGTCTATCGCATTAAGCAGTAATCTGTTGGCTCTTCACTCATAAATATTAAGTTTTTTCTTTTCCCACCCTGGTTAATGCAATGCACATACCGACTACTTTCTGCGCCATAACATTGTTTATTATGACCTATTATTGATGCCAAACTAGCCCATTTTTTTTCTTATTCTTTTTTTTTTTTGTTGACATCTTGCCAACTTTACCCGACTTTTTCTTTGTATTTAATTCTATACACTTGCCACACATTCTAGTGTTTCATAGCTGTACCAGAATGTTTTCTTTTAAAAAAAAATTTTATACACCACTGGGTTATAGCATATACTTATTGTTGCTTTGGAATTTAATAACACAAGCTTTGACTTGCATGCAATTGCAGTAGAGGTTTGTGGTTCACCAACAACAACAACCGGAGAACCGTCGATGGGCACGACAATAACGGACATCCGCCCTAAGAAAAAAACTTTTGGTTATCCGAAGTGCCTGGCTGTTATTTGTCCAGTGTTGCTATGGTTACGGATAGATTTATGTAGATGTCAGGCAGAACGAGTTTAAATTAGTTTTGTAAATGAGATCATTTGAATGAATTGAGTGACGTCTCCGACTTCTGGGTGCTGTCTTTACTTAGAGAGGTTGGCGATGAAATATTCTACACAAGTTCAAAGCGATACATGCATGTATATATGGATGGTGCGTGTGTGTTGTGTGTGTGACAGTGTGTGTGTGTGTGTGTGTGTGTGTGTGTGTGTGTGTGTGTAAACGACAAAGTATGCAGCGTCTTTTCGGCACTGGTGATGTAGGTGAGTAGTTGATGGTAGGCGTTCGGTCCACAGTTACAAATGGACAGTACTAAACGTGAAACGTGGAAATGTGGACTTAGGGCAGTAAAACTGACCACACAATAAACAATGCAGACCAAGCAATAGTCAGACACAGTGTCTTACAGCTGTATTTTTTTTCAAACAATTTTTAATTTTTTTACAATAAGAAAAATATGTAATATCAGGATGTCTAGAAAATGAACAAAATTGTGAAACTATTTTTAGTCTTATACAGATATTAAAAAGTGTGACAGACAGATAGACCGACAGATAGATAGACAGACTGACTAATGGACAATGGTCGGACAAACCAAAATATGTATAGACCAATAGATAGATAGATAGATAGATAGATAGATAGATAGATAGATAGATAGATAGATAGATAGATAGATAGATAGATAGATAGATAGATAGATAGATAGATAGATAGATAGATAGATAGATAGATAGATAGATAGATAGATAGATAGATAGATAGATAGATAGATAGATAGATAGATAGATAGATTTTAATAAAATAATAGTAGTATCGTTTCATTGCTAGTTGTACCATGCATAACTTTAGCAAAATGTGTAAACGGATTAGATAATTCAACTTTGAGATTATCATAAATAGGCCTATGTAACCACTGTATGTAACAATATGGGAGTCTATGTGTTCCATGTTATGAACAAAACTTTAAACAAAAATAAATGTTAGTGTCCTAGTTACGCTACTAGCTATCTATATATTTATAAAACATACCTTCAAGACGCAGGACTATTTTAAATTATAGATTGTGGAATTCCCGAATACGTTACAGACGACACCTCGCGTTGTTTCGCTCGGGTTAGGTCAAAGTTCAACTTTGCATTCCCTGTATTTTCTCCGAAGATGTCAGCCTGTTATTTTGTCTGATTGCTCATTTAAAAAAAAAATTACAGTAACTATATTGATTGATAAGGCGGCGTATTTTACGCCGCGGGATGACTGGTTTCCAATATTAGACCAAAAAAAAAAACTACATTACAGCTCTTAGAGACATTAGGCGTGCCCAGCAGTTCTCAATTTTTTTTCGCTACTGGGCCCTCAAAGGGTGCCAGAGTATATCCGCGGGTACCCTTCACACGGAAATACCCGAAAAAAAAATGCACTTTTATTTTCATATTGGAATGTGCTCTGCCTTTCTTGTTGCGATACTTGGGTAGGATGTTTGGTGATGAGTCACGCAGCAATCTGGCGAGCTTCGTCAAAATCTTGGTTGTTTTAAATGAAAATTATATGTCGTTACAAATCTTTCCCCGTGACCCTTTGAGGTAAAAGTACCGCAGGTTGAGAACAGAAGTGATATGTCGCAATTTTTTATTTTTTATTTTAAAGAATAACGTTTATTTAGTTCCAATAAATTCAAATTGTTCTTCTAAATTAATAAGTTAAAAGTTCGAAAAATTCATTAACTACTGTCAATCATGTTTTTTTTTTCCATCAAATATTATTTTCTTTTACATTCATATTTCTTGCCAATATACATAAACAGATACTCTCAGCCATTAAAAAATAATGAGTGGAACAAACTTCGTTTATCTACTTTCATAAGTGAAATGTTGTTTTTCATTACCGACATGTGATTCGGCTACTGGTACGGATATTCGTTTGTTTTTCTGGCATCCTTTACGGCTAAATGTAACCACCGCCCCGCGCCCCCCCCCACCACCACTCCCATCCACCCGCCTCTGCAAACTATTATTGAATGTATCGCTGTAGTAATCTAATCATCTGATCGTTTGATTCTACTTTTGGCGCGCTAATTTCCCGCACGTGACAAGCAGACTTTACCTCCAAAAAGTCAAGTGCCGGTTTTTAAATAGCTGGGAAATTGTTGTTTTTTATCGTTATTATTTATTTATTAAATATATAATACACACTTCACCTTTCTCCTTGTACTGCCTTCTAGCATTAAAACGTCACCTCACAGTAATCTGTGTAAGAGCTATCTAGGTTTTAGAATTTCCCCCTATTGAATTACTTTGTAGAAGTGTAATCATCAGTAACTTTATATTGTTGTTTGTTTCAAAGGAATATTGTTCACCTGTTTCTTGTGTAGCCACAACATAAATCATAACCTGTGTGTTTAGCATACACGCCATCAAATTCAAAGTTTTTAACACCGTCAGTTTAAAACCCTTGGCTCAACAGAAGCGCTCTGTGTGTGTCTGTGTGTGTGTGTGTGTTAGTGTTTTTCGCCATGGGAGGCAATAAAGATGTGTGGTAAAACAAAGGGAGAGTAATGTCATATTTACTCCATCGAGCAATTATCTCCTTTAGTAACAACCCTACTTCCATCGTCGTTTAAAAAAATACTCAAAAATAAAGCTGATAAGTGGAGTTTATAAAAGGATAAATAGTTGATCCATTCATAAATAATGTATCCTTTCATAAATATTGTATCCTTTCACAAACTCTAAGTATAAACATTATTATTCCGCATTAACCTGTATTTCTTTTTTAGAATTGTTGAGAATCGGGAGATGAAATTCGGTGTGTCCGACAGTACCAGGGGTTTGCCATGGAGGGTGAATTCGGGTGAATGATCTGCGAGCTACCTGCCTGGTCCACCCATCGGTCTGCCAGCTAGGAAGGGATGGAGCCATCATGGAGGACACTCCAAAAGCACGTTGTAGGTCTCCTTAACAATGGCGGCACCTTTGGTCGAGACTGTCCGAAACTGGACAACCAGAGCCTGTTCTCTCCTCTGGTCATTCTTTAATGGACGATCCAAGTCTCGCCGGACATATACCCCTGTCCCAACTCGAGAACTACAGATTTTTTTCCCCTTATGTGCGAATCTTGGCAATCGCACCTTCCAGTGACCTACTCTTAGATCCTATAAACCACTAATGGGACGGTTTTTATGGTGCCCTTCTTTCATCCCCCACCATAGACGATAGTGCAATGGCCATGGAGGCACCACGGGAGATGTAGCGGGGACTTAAGTCATGACCTGAAAAATGTCCTCGGTCCTCAATGGAGATCGAACCGGGTACCTTCAGGTTGACAGTCGAGCGCTTTACCACTCGACCATCCGTCTTGCGATGAAGTCGCCCCTGGTGCGCCCGCATGCCATAAAATTGACTGACGAGTCACAACCTTTACATACCGGGTCATAAAATCCAGAGTAATCTTCACCATGGCTTCCAGTCGATCATCTCATTCCAAATGTGTTCCGTCGACTGATTCGGAATTCCAAAAAAAATTTCCATTGATTGAGATCTAGCACACTTGATTACACATATCAACATTTAAAAATGAGCCCGAATAAACATCTTAATGAGTAAGATCAATATATTAATGAGTAAAATCAATATCTTAATGGGCTAATCAACATCTCTCATTGATTAGAAAAGGGGGATAGAATGAAAAGATCTAAAACTGGCTATGTCATATAATCAAATTGACATTACATATTAAAAAGAATTTTTTTTGATACATTGAAATAGATTGCTAGCTTGTCATGTTTTGACATACTTTGAAATAATATATTCAGCTTGATTTTCAAATATACAATTATGAGCGTGAGATAGCGCGGTCGCGTGATAGAGCGCTGGACCTTGGTTCAAAACTCTAATTGGATTCGCAGTAGTGGTCTACTAACGACCAGTGCTCGATTTAAGGAAAAACCAGTGCCGGGGATGAAACAAAATTTCTGCAGAGCCGGGCGTAACGGTCTATATTCTCTTCCCCGGCTGGAATATATTAGCTAAAGCAGAGCCGGGGATGACAGGTCTCAGTGCCGGGGATATCCCCAGCATTCCCGGCGGTAAATCGAGCCCTGCTAACGACACTCTCTCAGGGCCCTCCAAACACTCGCTCGATGCCCCGCAAACGACACTCACAAAGGGCCCTCCAAACACTCACTCGATGCCCCGCAAACGACACTCACAAAGGGCCCTCCAAACACTCACTCGATGCCCCGCAAACGACACTCACAAAGGGCCCTCCAAACACTCACTCGATACCCCGCAAACGACACTCACACAGGGCCCTCCAAACACTCACTCGATACCCCGCAAACGACACTCACACAGGGCCCTCAATACACTCACTCGATGCCCCGCAAACGACACTCACAAAAGGCCCTCCAAACACTCACTCGATGCCCCGCAAACGACACTCACAAAGGGCCCTCCAGACACTCACTCGCTGCCCCGCAAACGACACTCACAAAGGGCCTTCCAAACGACACTCGCCATATGCTCCGTAAGCGACACTTACCTATGTCACCGTGCAGTGCTAAAACCTACCCCTGGGGTGTGTGGGCGTGTCCCTCTATACTTGAGACTCCATTGATCTACAAATGTAACTTTACTGGATGGGGTCTTTGTTTTTAATAATTATTTAAATGTAAGTGAATCTAAAACTGTTTCAAAATGGCGACACTGTAGTAGGCATCACTCAGTGACTGTACAACACAATTAGTTTCAACTGCATTCCGTATTTTTATTGATGTTTTTTTTTTTCATAGAGCAGATCCATGTCTAAACAAAGTGTAATTCTTTCCTTACACCCATACAAAATTATTTTATTTTTTTATAACTGCAGGTGTGCGTGGTAGATTTTTCTTAGTATGTTGCAAATCTTTGAAATGCCTCCACACCTTTATCTATTTTTAATATTGACTTAAGTTTTGTTGCTAATGATGACACCCATTACAATGCCACCTTATGCATCAGCCAGTCAGTATTATAACACTGTGCACGGCCCTGCATAGATGCCATACATTGTCTTGACTTTCCTAAATGCCATACATTGTCCTGACTTCCCTAAATGTCATACGTTGGAATAGTCCACGTATTATTACCCTCTAGCACGCACGAGGTGAGGTATTAATTAGTATTTGTACACTCTCCTCTTTCAGTCATAAGCCGGTATAATCTTATTAACAAACTTGTATGTAACAGTTGAATGTGATGTATTATTTTTTTTTTGGTCTAAATATAAATTCAGCAGATGAGAGTTGATCAATGCGACTCTCTGGCGATAAGTAGAGCTAATTTAATGAATAATACAGACCAATACCTCAGTGGCGTAAGGGGGGGCAAGGGGGAGCATCATGACCCGAGTGCTTCTCACAAAGGGGCGCCAAATTGTATATTTTACATATAATATTTTATGGTTTTCGAATGGGGGGGGGGCGCCCAAACGGTATTCTGCCCCGGGCGTGAGTTAAGGTCGCTACGCCACTGCAATGCATTAACCTCATGATTCTACTCTGACTGCGGCTTAAAACTTATTGCGCAGGTCATGCAGTTACTATGTAAGTTTTTGGTAGAGAACCGGGCGCTGTAGAGAAATATAGCCCCTCCCCCCTCCCTCCCCTTGGTAGGGGGAATGTGTAAGGACACATTTTTTTTTCTTTAAATACACAGACTATGTAAGTGATGTAAAATGTCACTAAAATTGCACACACACACGGGATCTAAGTTTATGTCATCAGAAATAGAAAGTAAACTTTGGAATTTTTTTTTTTTTTTGCGAGGTTCCCGTCGGTCTTCTGGTTGGATGCCCGTGTGCCCCCACTGGTTAAATCCAACCCTTTAGGGGGGGGGGGGGCTTGCATCATTAAAAAGATTTATTTTGATGATTGTTGAACTGTTTGTGACAAATGTCATTTGACAAATGTCGTAGTGCGTAAATATCGTTAAACCCGGTGGTCCTCAAACTTTTACACTTCGCGGCTCACTAGTTGCATTCTTTTGTTTTTTTTTTTGTGAATCGCGCGTTTCCACACTTTTTTAGAACCACTGTCATGGCTGTTGGTTGACTTAGATGATATTCTAACGTACGATTCTAGTAATAATCAATATAGATCGTTTCCATAAATAAATTTGACCTAAAAATAACTTTTTTTTTTTTAAATGGGAAATTAGATATAAATTTAGACAATGAGATTCTTAAATAAAAGAAATCTGAGCTAGATGATGGAAAATGTCTGGCAGGTCATCAAAGGTCAGTTTGATGATAACAATGGACGTCGTTTGATAATAGTGTGCCGATAATGTGATCAAGCTACAGGATGAGATGCGCATACTAATTAGATACCCGTTGTGTTAAAAAAAACATAATTTATATAAAACGATGATTGGGGTGTGGATGTGTGTGTGTGTGTGCGTCTCTATCTCTTTGTCTCTCGCTCTCTCTCTCTCTCTGTCTCTTTCTCTCTCTGTCTCTCTCTCTGTCTCTTTCTCTCTCTGTCTCTCTCTCTTTCTCTCTCTGTCTCTCTCTCTCTCTGTGTGTTTCTCTCTCTGTGTCTCTTTCTCTCTCTGTCTCTCTCTCTCTCTGTCTCTCAATCTCTCTCTGTCTCTCTCTCCATGTCTCTCTCTGTGTCTTTCTCTCTCTGTGTCTCTCTCTCTATCTCTCAATCTCTCTCTCTTTCTGTCTCTTGCTGTCTCTCTGGCTCTCTCTCTCTGTCTCTCTTTCTCTCTCTCTCTCTCTCTGTGTCTCTCTCTGTCTATCTCTCTCTGTCTCTCTCTGTATATCAATCTCTCTCTTTCTGTCTCTCTCTGTCTCTCTCTTTGTCTGTCTCTGTCTCTCTCTCTCTCTCTCTCTCTCTCTCTCTCTCTAGATGAGCACAACGAAGAAGCGAAGAAGCCGAAGCTTTTAAAGTGAAGCCCACTGTTTTAGGAATATGACAAACTAAATGGCTTAATAAAAAAAACTTAAAAACAAAAGATTTAAAGTAAAAAAAAAAAGACACAGAGAGAGAGAGAGAGAGAGAGAGAGAGAGAGAGAGAGAGAGAGTGGGGGAAGGTAAAGACAAACAAGGGTTAAAATGTGATTGTGCAATCTCAAGATTTCTTGTGATGAATGTGTCATTGATGTCACATTTTTTAAATATCTTGACATATGGAATGTCATCAAGTGTAAATAGTTCCAGAAAAGAAGAAGACGTCAGTGGACCAGTGAAATGAGGGAGGGCGGGGGGTGGAGTCTTTCATGACCGTCTGAGACTGTATCACTGTCCAACTCCCGTCACTCAAGTCTAGGCTTGATTGGACATTGTGGAGTTTAATGTCATTTCATATGTCATTTCGTGTGTCATTTCATATGTCAGTTCATATATCATTTCTTGCTATTTATACATCCAAACCACGTAAAATATATTGTCACATGTATTTAAAAAACAGAGAAAAAGACAGACAGATAGATAGATAGATAGATAGATAGATAGATAGATAGATAGATAGATAGATAGATAGATAGATAGATAGATAGATAGATAGATAGATAGATAGATAGATAGATAGATAGATAGATAGATAGATAGATAGATAGAGAGAGTGACAAGAGAGAGAGAGAGAGAGAATGACTGAAGAAAGAATAGCAGGAACTATGTACTTGTAATTTTATTTCAAAAAGTCTATGATACCCTTGTATTACTGATAAAATTACCTTTAGATTCCATAAAACCACTAAACGCTCACTTACCGCGCATCGTGGTAACTTTAGCTATAAACCACGCCCCTTGCATGGCATATGTAGAGAGGGTCTCACGTTGTACACCTATAGGGCGCATAATGAAAGTGCGGCCGAGTCGCACATCTCAATATGTCCCCCATTATAACTATGACAGACTCTCACTTTATAACTACGACAGACTGTCACATTATAACCATGAAAGACTGTCACATTTTAACCATGACAGACTCTCACATTATAACCATGACAGACTGTCATTTCAAAGTTGTAATAGATCATCATTCGTCCGACTATGACGCCTATGTTTACACAAAAATGATGGTTGTGTGGGTGTATACGACTTCTATGGTACCATCGAATGGGGTACGACTCAAAAAGCTCATGAATCACAATAAACGTTTACAATACGGAGGTCACGCGACACAACCGACCGGCGCATAGCCAGTCACGTGAACATTTCACAAGCATCTGATCTGTGCACATGCGCGTCTGCCTATGGCTGGTCTAGAACCGCAATGGCTTGAAAATATCAAATTCCGGATATCATATTACGTGAAAACTGAGTGCTCGTTAAACGTTAAGCGTGATACATTTACAACTGACTCTTCACAAATACTTTGTATTCACGGGGGTCTTCCGTTTCTTTGTATAAGAAGAAACTTTCTCAACACGTACATTTCTAGTTGTACTTTTGCCACAAAGCTAAAGTGCATGGCATAAAACGCAACAAATACACACACACACACACACACACAGAGAGAAAAATAATGTCATCTTGCAGAGTTCGGTAGATTTCTCAGGGATTTCGTCGTCGTTGTTGTTATGTAGGTCAGCATAATTTTCTGAGATTAAAACAAAAAAATCATTATGAGATATGTGTTATTTTGTGCATAGCATGCGCTTATTATTTATTGTTGTGTTTTGTTTTTTTACAATTTAAATTCTTTTATATGTCATAAAAAGCCGGGGTGGGGGGGGGAGGGGGTTCTCTTCAACAAAACTTATAAAAGAAAATTTGTTTTATGACCTTTTTATTTCTTTTGGAATAATTTTTTTGGCCTTAATTTTACAGTAACTATAAGACTAGCAGTGTGAATGAATATTACATAACAGTCGTTTTTATTTATATAAACTGTCCCCCCTCTCCTTCTCACTTCCTGTATCTGTCTGTCTGTCTCTCTGTCTCTCTCTCTCTCTTTCTCTCTCCATATAGATATGTGCAGACTGTCTGAAGCTTACTCGAACATTGGCCGGTAATCCCTGCTGATGTCCGTTTCAAGGGGAGACAATTTCGTTTTAAACTGGGAGATATCCGTTATGATGTTGTCCAAAGTCCCGGATGTTGTAAATATGATCCCGGATATAAAGGGGGAAACTCGGCGTTCAAAACAAAAATATTAACGCGAATGAACGAGCCAGACAGTAACAAACAAGTTACACAGACAGACAGACAGACAGACAGACAGATCGATAGATAGATAGATAGATAGATAGATAGATAGATGGATAGATAGATAGATAGATAGATAGATAGATAGATAGATAGATAGATAGATAGATAGATAGATAGATAGATAGATAGATAGATAGATAGATAGATAGATAGATAGATAGATAGATAGATAGATAGATAGATAGATAGATAGATAGATAGATAGATAGATAGATAGATAGATAGATAGATAGATAGATAGATAGATAGATAGATAGATAGATAGATAGATAGATAGATAGATGGATGGATGGATGGATGGATAGATAGATAGATAGATAGACAGACAGACAGACAGACGGATGGATGGATGGTGTTGAGGACGCCTATGAGGGTGCCCTTGGCTTGTATCTAGAAGTATGAGGGCTGACTCAGTGATGACCCGTATTTTATTTGTGTTTCTGCCACACACTCTCCCACCAGTAATTAGACGTACAACACAGGACGATAATCAATTCGACAAGTCGTGTTTACAACAACAAGATATATTTTATTTATACAAAGGCACCAGTCCGTAACAGGGATCTGGTGGCTGTTAAATAATAGAGCAAAGGTAATCCAAAATGCAGCAAAGAAAATAATAATCCATTATAAATGAATGAAGTGAAGGGCGTAATATCTCTCTCTCTCTCTATGTCTCTCTCTCTCTCTCTCTCAATCAGAGACACATCAATCGACTGCTCTCTCAGAGATCACTCAGTCGAATCTCGACCGGACACGACTCGGACCCTCCGTCGAATCCTCCTGACCAATCATCTAACATCTTTTCCTGTCAAATCAGGGGGTGGAGCCTAGATGGGGGGGTGGAGGTGGAGGTACGTCATACCGACAAAGACAGAAGTAACTGGACATCTATCCTTTGTCGGCATTTGAACAGGAGCCGAGTGGTCAGAGAGAATCCCCCGTGGAATGTAACGTATTTCTGCCAACCGTGGCATTGTTCGTCGACGGAGGTTTTTCATCTGAGTTCCGCTGGCCACCTGCGATATGACGCAATTACGGGGGTGGGGTAAAAAGGGTGGTGGGCGGGAGAACGGGAACGTATACTACTATACATTGTATAATAAACGTATTCATTTTATTTAGGGGGTGGCTGGGTGAGTCATGGGTCTGAACAAAGGGAATGGTTTCGACAAATTAGTCACAACCCGTGACAGATGGATGAATGCATGCATAGATAGATAGATAGATAGATAGATAGATAGATAGATAGATAGATAGATAGATAGATAGATAGATAGATAGATAGATAGATAGATAGATAGATAGATAGATAGATAGATAGATAGATAGATAGATAGATAGATAGATAGATAGATAGATAGATAGATAGATAGATAGATAGATTTTACTTTTGTTAAATTTCCTCCTCCAATTTCCCTTTTGTAGCGCGATAGATTGGCCGTAATAAAGGTGTCACTATTTGGCCTGTAAGACACTCACAGTACACAGAGTTTTATTCAGCGCCTCAGATGGATCTAATACTTTAATGTAAGCACATATCTAGGCCGCTACATTAACATACGTTTTAAACATCTACAGAATTACGCCAGAGCTACCTGCACTCCAAAACACTCTCCCTTTACCGCCATAAAAGTTCTACAATCACAGAGATCATTGGGAGATTTCAGCGCAATTACTGCAGAGTTAACTACCTTGATTACGGATGTTTAGTGAAGCTACTGCAAGCTAAAGTGTTTATGTGTGTGTGTGCGTGTGTGTGTGAGGTGAGTGTGTGTGTAAGTGGGTGTGTAAGTGGGCTTGTGTTCGCGAGTATTTTGTGTAAATGCTACCGACTTATAGTCTTTGCTGCTTCACCTTGAATTTCAGTTTTCTTTTTTTATATAAACATGTTTTCATACGTTCTTGAATCAGACAAAGAATTGACGTGTTTGCGCATGCGTGTAAAGCTACCGAAAGGTGTTGAAAACGTTTGTTGTTTTTTTTTCCTAATAATGGAAACACCGTTAGCTTATTGATAAAAAAAAAACCGGTGGGTTTATTGTAGATTTGCATGTAGACAGAGATAGTATTGTCTTATACGTGTACTAGTCATTGGACCTGTTCTACGCACGGGCTGCCCCGGACAGGCGTCGATTTCTAAAAAAAAATGACTTTAGATGACTGTGGTGGTAGATAGTATTGAGAAATTTCCAATAGGTAGACCCAAAAAATATAACACTAGGTGAATAATTCGTTGTTCAATCGTTATTTCTCATGGCGGCCATATTTGTTATGTTATTTTTTACCGCTAAGAATGTATTGTGATACATCACAGGGTCATCGTTTGACGAGCATCTCCTGATACTTAATGCGCAAAGTCACTTTAAAAAAAAAAGAATGTAATTTACTTTTCCTAAGTCAAGACTTGGATATTTATTAGAAATCTATCATTTCGTTTTTAATATGTTATTTGTTAAAAATGGACGAAGAATTCATTGTTTTTTTTTATTAATCAGCATGGGACGGATGGCCGAGTGGTGTAGATACTCGACTGTCGACCTGAGAGTCCTGGGGTTGATCCTCAGTGAGGCCCATGGAATTTTTCCATGTGAAATTCTGTGCAAAGTCGTCCCTTAAGTTCAACTAGCTTTAAATGGGTCACCTGACTTTAAGTTGGGGAAGTAAAGGCGGCTGGGCGTTGTGCAAACCACACAATCCATTCATGTGCCGAGGATATAGAAACAGGTGAATTCTACACTTCATCTGTCCCGATGGCCCGTTAGGGCTAAGGGAGCTTTACTTTACTTTACTTTATTAATCAGTATTGTAGGGAGTGATTTTTTTTTTTGTTTTAAACATACAATTGCTAATGTATATAGATATGTAGCTGCCGCACTACAGAGAAATCCAATAAAGGTAAAGGTAACAATTTTTCATCCAATGGTCGATGAGTTTGAAAAAAATAGAGTGCACTTTCTGTATGATATATGTTTTCTAGGAAGTCCTCTGTTACTAAGTGACGATGAACGGAATTCTCGATTGGTTTTTTTTTGTCCCCCATGATTACGTCGTTGTTTTGTTTTTTTCCCATCATGATTATGAGCTTTCCCGGTTTCACATTTGGGCAACAGCTTGGTACGTGTTACTCCTGAACCCATTTACTATATAAAAATAAACGGCTTGTCCGCAAAAAAATAACAAAATATAACAGTTAATGTGAATTTAAAGCAAGTCATCAAGTTTCTCCAACAGAGGTGCACACAATCCCGTCAGTTGAACGGAGTCCAAGAAAGAATGAAATAATTTTGTTTCTCTCCCCCTACAGACTTATCGCGTGACACGGCCAGACGGAATCCTTTCATTAACTTCTGGAAAGTGGGGGAAAAGGGGTGGTGTAAGGGGCGCCCCGGGGGGGGGAGTGGAGAATCTGAAAAATACAACACAGACCAAAACAACAAAAAAAAAGACATCTTAAAGTTAGGTAAATCCCGGAGGTCTAGTGGAGGTCTAGTGGAGGTCTAGTGGAGGTCTGAACTGTTTTGTTTATAACTAGACGTGAGTCCTTCGATAGACTTGACTTTACTTCCAGTTAGGACTAGTTTGTCAAGTCTGGACATTTGATTAATGTTACTTCATTTGTCTTCTTGCAAGACAAATCGTTGAGTATCTGTGTATTACCAGACTGGTACTCACACATTCACACAGAAAGGTTTTGAAATGTTTAGAAAAAAAAAACAAGAATGGTAGTCGAATAACCGAAATCCCGGATATTTTGGGTATCTTCATTATATATATACTAGCTGTACCCTGCAAAACCTTTGCATAGAGTTATATCCCCTTAGGCTTGATCGGTTATTTTTTGGTTTCGGGCAGATCCGATTTTTTTCATGGTTGTATTTTAAACTGGAATACTGTTGTATTAATTCTTTACTTTCGATTTAACGCACACTGGAAATGAGTATTATTATATATGATGATATATATATATATATATATATATATATATATATATATATATATATATATATATAAAGGCATTCATAATATTGTACTATGAAGATAACTTCAGAACGTACAGATCTTGTTTGGACATAGGTTTGTTGATCCCCCGTAGAGTGAAATAACTGTTGGGCCGTAATAACCCAGGGAGGCATGAAATAGGGGAATAAAGTTGGGTTTTTGCGGGTATAAAGTTGACCTCTGGAGGGGTGGGTCCACCTTTCATTTCGGCTCCCCCCCCCCATGCGCGCGCGAGTCGTTCACCCTGCCCATGAATACAGATCATAGTTAAATCAATAATACTTTCAATTACTTGTATTAATCATACATCTGGACAGAAATTCGTTTAAAAAAAAAATTAATAAAATGTTATGCACCGAGGCAACTGGTTGCCCTTGTAGACTCTGGTTTATAATCTGAACTAATTGATTTCGGTTAGGCCAGGGGTCAGGTGTCAATGGTCAGGGGTCGGCAACCTTTTGAGACGGAAGAGCCAAAAGTTATAAGTTATAATTTTCTCAGTTTTTTTAAAGAGCCATTAAAATTGTTGTTTCACTATTATGGTATTTGATTAGGATTAGGTATGTAAAATAATATAATTATTAATATGTGCACATGGAACTGGAAGGCCGCAACTTGACATCGAAAGAGCCGCAACTTGACATCGAAAGAGCCGCAACTTGACACCGAAAGAGCCGCAACTTGACACCGAAAGAGCCGCAACTTGACATCGAAAGAGCCGCAACTTGACATCGAAAGAGCCGCAACTTGACATCAAAAGAGCCGAGCCGCAAAAAGCCACCTAGTCACCTTGTAAATCAAACCCTCAGCCTACACCACGCGGCTTTTGGCTGACTACCTCGCCTTCACACCACACTGTCAACATCGGTCAGTGTGTTCAGTTGTCGTTTGATTGACAATAATCAATCAACCAATACATTAAACTCCCTGAACTCCAAATTGACAAATTATCGTTACCTTGATGCGTGTTTATATTTTTTTTTTGGTCTAAATTAAATTTCTTTAAGTCTGGCATCCTGGATGAAAGACACAATCCTCCTCCACCACCATCAACCCCCTCACCCCCGGGGCCAATCCCCTCTTCACGTGACCTGTTCTTGAAGTTTGAGCCCGAGTTTCAAATTAAAAGCGTCTCTGGCCAGTCTCTGGCGTCAATATTGTGATATTAAACCGACAGAGTTCAAATGGAATCAGTAGGATCGAAAAAAAAATCGTAGTTGAAAGAGCTTAAAAGATTCAGTAATCGATTTCCAAGCCTCTTAAATCCCGTGCTAAATAGTGGTAGTCGAATGCAGCTCAAAGGATTAAACGCTTTTGGTACCGAATGTCGAATATTTTTTTTTAAAGTGTAATGCATTTATAAACAAAACATCAAGATTGCAATGAAACATAATATTCAAGTTTGCTTTGCCCCGCGCTTGTCTCAGATATTTCCTAAAGACATCTCACTTCAGTTTACGAGTTCCCATTTTGTTCTACATTTCAAAATCAAGTCACGGTAATGATCAACTGTCTCATGTCTTACAAGGCTTCGATATTACTACGAAAAGTTAAAAGAGACATGAAAAAATATTAAAAAAACGCAGCGATACCTGAATCAATGAAACTGCGTGGGCAAAGTCATCCCGAGTAATCGATTATGCCATTACTACCGTGTACACTGTAATCATTGTTATATAAATATATACATACACTGACTGTGCATAAGATGAAGGATTAAGCGGTTCAGCGGTTCTAAATTTATTCTACACTAGCAGCGACACATTCTACAATCCTACACTGATGGTTGTTCATTACACATTACAACGATGTAACCTACAAATATCAACATATTTTGTTTTTATTTATTTTTTAGATCCATTGTATCCATTTCCAATTAACTGTGAATATGTTGAAGGGTGATGAAATTCATAGAATTCTAAAAGATTTTACTCCACACCACGGCCCCACATTCTTACAAACCAAAAAATATGGTCTTTTATTCAATACAACAGTTCGAATTTCTTACAAACTTTAAAATGTGGTCTTTC
Source organism: Bulinus truncatus (assembly GCA_021962125.1). NCBI lineage: Eukaryota > Metazoa > Mollusca > Gastropoda > Planorbidae > Bulinus > Bulinus truncatus. The sequence continues at coordinate 1,136,843 of JAGDYQ010000115.1, forward strand.
ATTCAACACAACAGTTCAAAATTCTTACAAACCAAAACATGTGGTCTTTCAACTCAACCTCATAAAAATGTATAAAATAAAAACATCAATATTAGTTGCTGTTGATTAAGTTTCGTTTTAACTGTTGCTAACTTACTTCAACAGTTTAAATTGAATTTTCATTGAATCTAAGGGTTCATGTAACATTTTTCAACACACTGTATGGTCCTGGATCAGTCATTTCTCAAATTTGTTTGCACGTCTAGACCATGTATGACAACAGTTTTGTTATCACGACCCACGTGAAAAGAAAAACTTGGATAAAAGAAAGAGAATAAAATAGTCATTAATTGTATGTCCAGATTTTACCTTTTTACCTTTAGTGATTTTAGTTTTGTAACATTCATATTCACTTTGTCATTGTGAATATACAGATTTTCAATCTTTTAATTCCTATACATTTAAATTTTGTCGCGGACTCAAACTCTGAGAACCATTGTCTTAGATAATAACAATATACGACACAAATCAGTCGTTTTCAGTTTAACCCTTTAGTTACTGAACCTGCGGTCGTTTCGATCTGTGCAGTTTTAGTTTTTTTGTCAACTTTACAGTTTTAAAACTTCTTGTAAATTGTTGCATGGTAGATAGAAGTTGAGCAAAAGAAAGAGAAATTATCGTAAAACAAGCAATTAAGCCTGTTCCAATCTTGGACACATGACGTTTTAGCGCATTTTCGTGTTATGTATTATGTATTTTATAAAAAGTAAGGGAAGTAAGTCATGTTGAATAACTGTTACAAAAATAAATAATGAGTTACATCCCTTTGTACACCCCTTTGTTAATAAAGCTATTATAGTAAAAAATGGTACCTAATAAGCCCTTTTATTCACCCCTCAGAGGTCAGATCGCTAAATGGACTTTTGGTGTACACATGGCAGGCCAAGATCTACAAAATGATATATACATCATGGGTCTACGACTTATGGTTGCTGAGATCTAGGGCGCTCCTTTGTTAATATAACTTATATAGTAAAAAACGGTACTTAAAACGCCCCCTTTTTCGGCCCTCAGAGGTCAGATCGTGAAATGGGCTTTTGATGCAGACATGACAGGCCAAGACCTACAAAATGATATATACATCATGGGTCTAGGACTTATGGCTGTTGAGATCTAGGGTGATGACGGACAGACAGACAGACAGACAAAACGGGGACAATATACTGTTAGATAAAATCAAAATTAACAATGTTGCACGACGTCGTTATATAGGCACGGGACCCCGAGGCACAGATTGTATACCCCGAGACATAAAGTACTCTCGACAAAGTTGGTTTATTATTTTATTTAAAATGGAGTGAATATAGAAATGAAACCATCCGACAATGATCGTATTCTTCACGTCATCGGCTCTCAATCTATGGTAGAGCATCAATGACATAACGTTCACAGCTTTACGGGCCCACATGTGGGTGTAGATAAGGGTAGGCTTCAGAGGCTTCATGAGTTGGTGGCAGTGGCGCAACCAGCAAAAAGTGCTGGGGGGAGGGGGGGCTCACATAGTGAAAAAAGACAGTTTGACAGTCTTGTTTGTAACTTTATAACGTAAATTATGTATTGATGATTTGGCCTGGGGGGGGCTCAAGCCCCCCTGCCCTCCCCCGGTTGCGCCACTGGTTGGTGGCGTACCCTTGGCGGACTCTGTACATGCCGTTACCCTTCACGTGCTTGAAAGTATCAAAATATCAAAATGGTGAAAATGCCGCCCCTGGTGAAGGGGGCAAAATAATTGGTCATCATGAATAGAGAAAAGGAAAGGATCATACATACACTGTATACAGTGGCGTAGCGAGGGGGGTTAGAGAGGCATCTTGCCCCGAGCGCTACTCACAAAGGGGCTCCAAATGGTATATTTTACATATAATAATATATGGTTTTTGAATGGGGGGGGGGTGCTAAAACGGTGTTGTGCCGCGAGCGCGAGTTAAGCTCTCTACAACACTGTATGTGTGTGTGTGTGTATGTGTGTGTGTATGTATGTGCGTATGTATATGTGTGTGAGTGTGTGTGTGTCATTGTGTGTATATGTGTACTGCCACCTCAAGGGGAAGCAGCCAGACCGCTAATACGAGGACACCTAGATTTGAAAGCCCCCCCCCCCCCCCCGTAGTTTTTCAAAAAAAATTTTCTATATATTTATTTTTCTGCGGTTAGGCTGGGCCCCTCTATGTGGAAATGGGGGTGGAGGGGTTTGGCATAGTTCGTTTGGGGCCCCAATTGTCTGAGTTTTGTCAAGGGCCCCAGTTGTCAGAGTCTGTCAAAGTCCCTATATATATGATTGGCGTGCCGCCCTGAATGTGTGTGTGTGTGTGTGTGTGTGTATTTGGAATTTGTTGTTCTGGCCTTGTCATCGACCACATAATTTGGTTCTTCAATGCTAGATGAAAACAGAGAAATTGGTGGGAGGGTGTTTGGGGGGAGGGGGGGGGAGATGCGGGTGCGAATGAGATAGTCGCGGACGTCACTGTGTAAAGGGAGGAAATAATTAACTTCAAAGGTTTATGTGGGTTAATAAAGGTAAATTAACTTCAAAGGAAAAAAAACGTGTAGAGGTCAGGTGCAACAAACAGTGTTTATTACAAAGACAGCAGCAAAAACAAATTAATTCACAGTCACGTTATTTTTAAAGTTTTAATTTTTTTTATTTAAGACAAAGATCAAACAAGTACCTGTTGGACGATAGAATGTAATAACTCTTTCTTACACACACACACATACACACACTCACACACATATGAATGAATATATGCATACACAGAGTGCGTACAAACATTCATACACATCAAAACACATAGAGAGACTAATGAATTTATACACACACATCAACACACACGTACACACACATTGATGCACATTAGTGCGTATGCGCACATACGCAAATGAATTTACTAGTGCGTGCCTTCCCACGTACACACTTCAAGACAAACATATAGACATATACGTATTCGCATACGTGCAAACATATGTAGGTCAGCTAGTGTGAACTAATCATTCAACCATCACCTTACACTTAATCCCTGCATATTGGATCAGTTACACTACTGCCACAAGCAAACGCAGTCTGCTATTTGCACTCGATGTAATAAAGTTCTATCGTCTATCGTTGAGCGCTACGTCATCGGCTATTTGTACTGATGAAACTAAAGTAGTATCGCCTATCATTAAACTCGAAGTAATAAGCTATTAGTACTCATAGAAATAAAGTTCTATCGTCTATCATTGAACATGAAGTATTCTGCTATTTGCACTGTAGAAATATAGTTGCATAAGCTATCATTGAGCAATCTACGTAAGATGCTATTTACACGACATATCTCATCGTCTATCATTGAGCAGTCTACGTAAATAGCAGCTATTTACACCACACATCTCATCGTCTATCGTTGAGCACTACGTAAGATGATATTTACACCACATATCTCATCGCCTATCGTTGAGCACTACGTATGCTGCTATTTACACCACATATCTCATCGCATATCGTTGAGCACTACGTAAGATGATATTTACACCACATATCTCATCGCCTATCGTTGAGCACTACGTAAGATGCTATTTACACCACATATCTCATCGCCTATATTTTCATTACAGGAACTTTTTTTTATAATGCCCGGAGCAAACACGTGACAAGACACTATACGTAGTGCAGGGAAATGTCACACTCACTATGTCACAAATAGATGTCATTCCATAACAATAAACATGTTTTACACCCTCTAAGTAAATAGTGTTTCAAAAATATTTCATGCCAAGCCATTGAAACACATAACATGTAATTCTCATTCAAAATAAATTAAGACTACAGAGAATTTATTTCTGACTATACAAAATAATGAAATAAATATTTGAAAAAAAAGAAATTACCAATGAAAAAATATCAACAAACATCGCAAAATGAAGATACTTTATAAAAAAAAATTATTTGAACTCACGTTAATAGAGAATCTGTTTTCCGAACTGTTTCCTTCTGTCCATCTTAAGAAGTATTTGATTGAATGGTGCGTACTAGGAGCAGCTAAGCAATAATAAAAATAAAAGAATACACACAAAAAAGAAACCATCTAAAGAGCGAGGAGAGAGAGAGACAGAGATAGGGAGGGGGAGAGGGGAGGGGGTGGGGAGGTCGAAGAACACGAGGGGTAAAATCAGCGTCAGACGATTCCACAGCATTCACCAGATGCGCGTGAGAGTCTGCATCAATACTCGTATTCGAAACACTGTGTATATTTTTTGTGTTGGTACATCCTTCTCTCTTTTATTTTTTTTTTTATTCAATAGATAGTAGAAAAAAAATATTGAGAGAGAGAGAGAGAGAGAGAGAGAGAGAGAGAGATAATCGATTACCAGCAGTCCTACAGTTTGACTGTATTAGAGGATATATCGTATCGATATTTTATTGAGAGGTTGGGAAGGGTGGGTGGGGGGGGGTCACAGAAAGAGCTTGTGTGACACATGACGGAAAGAGATGGAGCGTAGGTTTTCTTGACAAGGGTACTTTTATGGACCTGATGGGGTGAGGCGGGGGTGTGGGAGGAGGAGGGGGTGAAGTGATGGGAGAGGGATGGGGTGGGGGGAGGGGGACTCTTTAATTTTGCTTTAACAGCTGTTTCTATATGTGACGTTACCGTTGTTAAAAGTGGGGTGGGGGGGGGGGGAGAGAAAGGGTTAGGGCTGGTTTTGACTGACCTCTGTTAGTAACGGCTAACGGTGAGTGGTCTGTGAGATTGACCAGCGTTGAGCCGGCGGTAGCGGGTTTAAATCTGGGGGGGGAGGTGGAGAGTGACACCATTTAGTTATCGACTACTGTTGTAGATTTCCGTGGTGGCCGAAATAGCCCGATTTTTTTTTTTTTTTGGTGGCGTAGAAAGTGGGGGGGGGGGGGGGGGCTATGAGATCAAACCAAATTGGGGTATCTGGTTAGGAATACGATCAAGAAACAAACTTGTCAAACTTTACAGAGACTTCACTGTATAAGACTGGAACTTATCTATCGAACGCTCATGTAGATAGATATAGAGATAGATAGATAGATAGATAGATAGATAGATAGATAGATAGATAGATAGATAGATAGATAGATAGATAGATAGATAGATAGATAGATAGATAGATAGATAGATAGATAGATAGATAGATAGATAGATAGATAGATAGATAGATAGATAGATAGATAGATAGATAGATAGATAGATAGATAGATAGATAGATAGATAGATAGATAGATAGCGCTGTGTTAATCATCAGGATATCAGTACTATTGCCTTGACCACGAACTAATGACGGTCCTCATTTATCAGTTAATATCACGTTTGGGATAATATTTTTTCCGCCGTTCTGTTCGCATAATTAGGCCTTTTATTTTTTAACAACAAGCCCTGGGCCTAGGCGTGCTGTAGCGTTAATCGGATCCGAGTTTTCTCGAGCAGCCTTATCGAATTCAATTCTGGAACTATGTATCATAGGTTATTGTCGGGCGTTCAGAATGACCTATAGTGCCGGAGAACTGGAATGCCTTGATGAATGTCTGGGATTCAGATTTCTGTGACTATTGGGTGGTTTATTTTTCGTCTATGGCTTGTCGGAGCAGTGGCTGTATTAAAGGGTGTCCACTGGGGCGGCTGTGGGGGGGGGGGGTCTTTCGATAGCTTTTATTATTATTTTTTATGCATCTCTCTATGCATACGGCATACGAACGACATGGTTATACGACATGGACATATGACGTGGACGTATGGCATGGACATGTGACATGGACGTATGATATGGATATACGACATGGACATATGACATTAATATACGACATGGACACATAACATGGATGTATAACATAGACATGTGACATGGTCGTATAAAATGGACATACGACATGGACATGTGGCATTGACATGTGGCATGTACATATGACATGTATTTACGACATGGACGTATGACATTGACATACGACATGGGCATATGACATGGACATACGACATAGACAAATGACATGGATGTATGGCATTGACTGTGACATGGACACAAGACATGGATATATGACATGGATATGTGACATTGACATGTGACATGTGACATGGACATATGACAAAGGCGTATGACATGGACTATGACATGGAGATAAGTATTGGACATACGACATTAAACAATACCGCTGTTTTTCTCAGTTCTGTTACCTTCAGCTATCAAATTATTTGTAGGAAATATTCATGTTCAAGTTTCCGTAATTACTCCCACAAACACACAAACAAACGCACACGCCGACATTATGGTCAAACGATCAATGTCCGATTAGATTTCACAATTAACAAAATAATTTCATTTCTTTTGATTAAATAATTAATTGTTGATATTATATAACTGCCTAGGAACAATACGTGAACACAAAATCTATATAGATTTTTAAAATCAATTATCTATATAGATTTTAGAGATCAATCATCTATATAAAGTTTTAAGATCAATTATATTTGTGCAGTTTTACGACAAATCCTCTATGTACAGTTTTAAGGTAAATTATTTATATAATGTCTTAAGATCAATTTTCTATATAACGTCATTCTCGACAAGCCTCGCTGGCAACTGACAAAACTTAAACTCATACTGCAACATTTATATGCCGAGGTTTCTGAAACAGATTAATTCTACAATTCATCTGCCTTGATGAGCTATTTGGGGCTTAATGGAACTTAACTTTTATATACTGCAACATAACCCATGACGTAATTTGACCACTGAAATAGAAAGGTCGTATTGCAATAGGGTACACTGGACATGGTGGTCTTGTAATGGACGCTTTAAGTGTGGCTGGTCCACTACTTGACGGACAGCGTCCCTAAGTGATCGATGATCATTTTTCCTGCCGGCTATGGATGGGGGGGGGGAGGTACGTGATTTAGAAAGACTTTGTCTTTCGACCTTCTGTACGTGTGTGTGTGCGTGTGTGAGTGTCTGTGCGTGTGAGCGTGTTTTCGAGACTTTGAGGAAAGGGGGCGGGGCAAAGGGGGGTCATTGGCGGAAGTGAAGTTCCACAAGAAGACATAAAGAAGTATGGGGCTGGGGGGGGTGGAGACAGGGGAGGTGGAGGTTGTCAAGTACCGAGTAGTCGTTAACATGTAAAAGATATCTACGTATTGTGAGGAAACGATTTAGAATTAGAATAATTTTGAGTTGGCGATTTGATAGATATAGTTGCTGGTGGTGACGATAGTATTGATGGTAAACAGTTTTAAGTACTGCTACAATGTCATTAATGTGCAGTGGCGTAGTGAGGGGTGGCAAGAGGGGGCATCATGCCCCGGGCGCTACTCACAAAGGGGCGCCAAATGGTAAATTTTATATATATTTATATATGGTTTTCGAATGGGGGGCGCTAAAAAGGTATTGTGCCCCAGGCGCGAGTTAAGCTCGCTACGCCACTGTTAATGTGTGTCAATGTTATTAATACGTCGGTATTATTGAGTCAGTCTTAATGATTATTTTTCATGTCAGTATTACAGATATGTATTAACGAATATTAGTGATAATTACCGGTATTTATTAGTCAGTAGTAATATTATACACAAAAACCTTAGCACACCTCATTGTTCTAGCAGTAATTCATTAAACTGTTGAATCGAAACAGCAATACTGGTCTTAATACACCACAAACAAGCTAGACAGACACACCATCAGAAATTAAAATTGCACACATATACACATATTCATAGATATGTCATGCGGAACTATCGTCCCGCGCAACGTCGGGTACACTGCAGTTGTAATCGATGGTCATTAATGGTGACAGTATTACTGATAGTAAAGCATGGTGACCACTTCTTTGATAGTTATGTTTGGTACGAATACGCTGAGAGGCGTACTCTTGGTTAGGCAAACTGGGCTACCACTTAGGGCCCCCACCCCACTACCAAAGGGCATCTTTACTGTACAAGGGGCATCTTTACTGTATAAAGGGCATTTTTACAGTACAAAGGGCACATTTGCAGTAAAATGGCATCTTTGCATTACAAAGGGCATCTTTGCAGTACAAAGGGTATCTTCGCAGTACAGACTACTATTAAATTTTATGCTATAATGCCATTAAAAAAACCCGCATATTTACGATAGCTGTGTGTTGAGTAGCAATATTCTCAATAGCTGTGTTGAGTAGCAATAATCTTGATAACTGTGTTGGGTAACATTATTATCGATATTTGCGTTGGGTAGCAATATTCTTGATAGATAAGTATGGCCCTAAAGTATTATTGATAAAAAAATTGTATAGATCTTTCAATGTTAAACATATTTCAGCTATTGATTCAATAGGTTTTTTTAAAAAAAAAAGTGTAGAAATAGCCCAGCTTCAAATAAACAAAACAAAACAAACAAAAAAATACGTGTTCAAGTTTCGTTGTTTGTGAGGTTTTTTTTTATCTCTGTTGCTTTCAACAAAGAGGGAAAGAACTCAAGGTAATGATCGGGGGGGGGGGGGGGGATACAACAAAAACAAACATTGATTGAAAGTTTCTCTCCATGTTGTTTCCAAGGAGAACTTAACGAACATTGGGAGGGGGGAAGGTGGGAGTGAGGGTTATAGGAGTTGGACAGGACGGCCTGTATCTGTGGGTTCTGTACACTCCGGGCCAAGGCTAAGGTACCATTGGATGACGTCAATGGTGACCGTCGCAAGAACCTTGATGACATTAACCGGGTCACGTCTGCAAACATGTGAGATAATAGTCTGAGAGGGTGAGGGTTGGTAAGGGGTGTGTGGGGGGTAAAGTGGACATTTGTAAAGAGACATGTTTGGACTTACAGAGGGGGGGAAGGGGGAATAAAACGAAAGAAGAAAATTTTGTGAATTTTGTGACTTCAATTAAATTTGTATTTATCTACCCCGGGGTAAGATGATATTCTCATCATTCAATAAACTATTGATTGGAAGAATTTTGAGGCTGATGGATCATTGTAATCGAATATAGTCGAGTGTGCTGTTGTTATGACCATCACAAGATAAGACGGTGAGTGGACACCCTGGGATTTGAACCCGCTACCTAGCATATGCATACTGGGTTCACAATCAAATCACCACCAACTCACCGTGCAATTCTATCTATTAATCCATCTATCTCTATATCTTTATGTCTGTCCATTTATCTAGTTTCTATTCTATGTATCTATCATGTATCTTCCTACACACAAATTGCTATTGGTTATGGTTGATGTATTTGTTATTGGTTATTTTGCTATTTTGGTGCATTTTGTATTGGTAACTTTGCTGTCGGTGTATTGTTAATAGTAATTTTGCTGATTGGTTTATTAGTTATTGATGACTATGCTGCTGGCGTGATTGGTATTGGTGACTTCATAGTTGTTGTATTTGTTAGTGTTATTGTAATTAGTATTGTGTCATTTTTTTTTCTGTTGTTACAGATGTTTGGTGGCATTGTTTTTCCTAGAAGTGTCTTTGTTGGTGTTGTTAGAGTTGTTGTTATAATCGTTGCTATAGTTGTTGCTATAATTATTGTTATAGTTGTTATAATTGTTTTATAATTGTTGTTATATTGTTGTTATAATTGTTGTTATAGTTGCTGTTATAGTTGTTGTTATAGATATTGTTACAGCTGTAATTATAATTGTTATTAGTGTCGCAGGTGCTATTGTTATTGCTGTGACGACCTTTAGGGTGGTTAATTGAGGCGACAGTCTTGAGTGGGCCCAGCAATAGAATCGATGAGGTTAATCTTAGGACTGGCTTGGGCAAACTAGTGGGCCCAGCAAAACTATGAGTTGTCTATCTATCTATTTATGTTTATGTTTGTTTATTATTTTTTTTTTACATTTAGGTCTGTCAATGTGAGTGAAAACAAAGTAAGATACAGACAATTGTTGTTGTTTTTTCGATTGATTGACGGACACACTTATCCGAAATCACTCTAAACCTTTTCCTATCTTATATTCAGTGCCCCGTGAAAGCTTTACTCTCTCTCTCTCTCTCTCTCTCTCTCTCTCTCTCTCTCTCTCTCTCTCTCTCTCTCTCTGTCTTTGTATATATATATATATATATATATATATATATATATATATATATATGTATATATATATATATATATATATATCTTTTCGTCTCTCATTTTTTCTCTTTTTCTCTCTCTCTTTATATCTCTTTCTATCTCTCTATTTCTTTCTCACGTTCGAACGGTGTTTAACTATTACTGCAGTAATTTGATAGCTTCCCTGGATCCAGCCTGTCAACCCTCCCCCCCCCAATCCACCCACCTCCCGCACCTCTTCTTTTAATCCAGCCCACATCCACAGAAACAGTGCACACAAAGTTTCTCGTATCAATAAATAAAACTAACACTATTGCGGAACAATTTATCGTACACCCAACCTAACGCAATTCAGGAGGATGAATTAATGATGATTTAACACCACTTTACAGTTTAGTTGTTCATTTTAAAGACATACAGCAATTCTTTCTGTCTCTCTCTGTCTTTTAACGTATAAGTTTTCTTAAGGCGGTTGTGGACTGTATTGTCTGCGTTCAAATGACAACATATCCCCCCTCCAACCCCCCTCCCCCCAGAAATGAGGCACTTTTTGTAAATTATCGGTGAATAAATGACATCTTCAGTATGTAAATATCTATTTCTTTTATTATTGATACTAGCTGTACCCTGCCAAACATTTGCATAGAGTTATATCCCCTTAGGCTTGATTGGCAGGCGAGGTTATTTTTGGTTTCGGGCAGATCCGATTTTTTTTTCATGATTGTATTTTAGACTGGAATACTGTTATATTAATTCTTTACTTTCGATTTAACGCAGCGCCCAAATCGCTATTATTATATTAAATTCTTTGAGGATTACATTACAACATAAGTAATTTTGAATGTTTAGAATAAAAAAAAAATTTCAGGTGGAGATTTATTTTCAACTGGTGTATAGTTGTTTTTTTTAACCCTTGTCAACTGTCAGCCATAAGTAGTGCAATCAATCTTTGTCTCACTAACCGCACGTGAGCTGTACAAAAATAAACTCTATAAACTCTATAGTTACCGGCACTTGACAAAGTAACAGCCAATCATCCATCTGCTCACACAACCTATTAAACACCTGCATGACTTTATATCGCAACACAGCAGGCAGATTTTCAAAGCATAGGTTATACATAAATATATATATATATATATATATATATATATATATATATATATTTACTATTAGCTCTGTCATGATGTATAATAAAAACGACCACATTGTAGGTCACAGGAAACTGAGTCATTTGAAAGTTGTCAATAAAGCAGCTGAGCGAGGACTGGCCTTAAATCATGAGTACTATTGGCCTTAATTCAAGAGAACAACTGGCCTTTACTCAGGAGTACAATTGGCCTTAATACAGGAGTGCTATTGGTCTTAATTTAAAACTACAATTGGCCTTAATACAGTGGTGCTATTGGTCTTAATTTAAAACTACAATTGGCCTTAATACAGTGGTGCTATTGGTCTTAATTTAAAACTACAATTGGCCTTAATACAGTGGTGCTATTGGTCTTAATTTAAAACTACAATTGGTCTTAATTCAGGAGTACAATCGGCCTTAATTCGGGAGTGCTATTTGCCTTTATTCAATGTGCATGCCGGAGAAACAGAAACAGTTTCTGTGGCAGACGACAGATCAACATCACCACAAGTCCACCACCACCAATTCTGAACAAAACAAGGCATTCTTAGACACCACTTCTGAACAAAACAAGGCATTCTTAGACACCACTTCTGAACAAAACAAGGCATTCTTAGACACCACATATGAACAAAACAAGGCATTCTTAGACACCACATATGAACAAAACAATGCATTCTTAGACACCACATATGAAGACATTAATTTATTGATATACTGTAATTTCAGTAAGTCGACGGTTTTGAAAATTTTAATTACTTCAACACATTACCTAATAACTTTTCAAATCGATGATTTTTCTACTTGATATTCAATAGATAAGTCTATTCAAAAATTTAGGAAAAAAAACGTCACTCTTGTAAATCTTTGGTTCTTCAGAGCTACCAGTTTCTTGGAGGCACCAAAAATAATTGTCCGAATGAGCGATTGTCATATATACTTAAATATTTGCCACTGACATATAATATATACATGTATATACTTAAAAAGTGCCCCTTGTTTCAAATAGCTTAGGGCCCTTATTGTTACGGTAGATTGTATATGGACTATATGTAACGTATAATTTATATATGGGCTAAATAGGTTACGTTTACTTTTCTGACTGATATATAAAACAGAACTCAGTGCAGTACACAATATAACACATACTTTAATACACCTATAATACAGCTTTGCTTATATATATAGATCTCCTAACTACTTCTACTATAACAAACTACTTAGATCTACCTATGTCTACTCTAAGCCTGTCAGCACTATACTCTCATCTACTGTCTACTCTACTGCATATGAACTTATAAAAACTTAACTTTATAAAGGTCGGGGGGGAGAGGGGGAGAGGGTAGGGGTGATCACGCTCTCTATGCATGTGTCATTACGGGCAAATAAAGTAAGTTGGGAGCTGGGCTTGACCATGACCTTGGTTACGTAATATGATCAACCAAGATGGTCACTGGTTTGGGAGGGGAAAGTTTCACCTATCATGCCGAGAGGGGGCGGAGAAGGTGGGGGGGGGGGGGTAAATTCTGAACGTTACACTTATGAAGTCTAAATTCGGGCCTGATAACACATTGACTTGGTTTAAGGACTTAATGACTGAGCGTATAGGATGAGATAAATTTACGAGCTCCCAAATCCGTGATCTCCAGGAATTTTAAAAGTGCAGTTACAAATCGTTACAAAAAAAAAAAACAAATAAAATGCAATAAGTACTCTATATTAATCTGTGTATTTTTTTCTGTGTAAGTATTTTACTCTGTATGTGTGTGCGAGAGAGAGAGACAGACAGACAGACAGAGAGAGAGAGAGACAGAGGTAATTGTCCATGTCAGGGTGACTTTGATGAATACCTTGATGGAGACCATGTTGATAAATGTACTTTACACTAGCTGTACCCTGCAAAACATTTGCATAGAATTATTACTGATGAAACTAAAGTAATATCGCCTATCATTAAACTCGAAGTAATAAGCTATTAGTACTCATAGAAATAAAGTTCTATCGTCTATCATTGAACACGAAGTATTCTGCTATTTGCACTGTAGATATATAGTTGCATAAGCTATCATTGAGCTATCTACGTAAGATGCTATTTACACGACATATCTCATCGTCTATCATTGAGCAGTCTAAGTAAATAGCAGCTATTAGGCTTGATCGGCAGGCGAGGTTATTTTTTGGTTTCGGGCAGATCCGATTTTTTCATGATTGTATTTTAAACTGGAATACTGTTGTATTAATTCTTTACTTTCGATTTAACGCACACTGGAAATGAGTATTATTATATATATATTTCGTAACACAAATTAAATTTTTAAAAATGAAGTGAGTTAACATTTAATCATAAAAGCTGAAAATTTATTTATTCTTTTTTTTGTAAATACTCATGGAAAAAAAAAACTTGTTTATTTCAAACCTGATTAGATGAACATTAAACATTTACAGATTTTAAAGTTTTTCATTGGTCAGCTATTGTAAACAAAATTTCACATCTTTTTCTCCTTCTTATTTGTTATTTACCTCATTGATTATACCCTCTACACATACTCAGAAGATACAAACAAATATTTCACACACATCGCCGCTGGACTTTAGCTCAGAATACAAAAAATGAATTGATTAATTAGAGAAATTAAATTACAGCTTCCTGCAAAGTATCCTTTTAAGTGCACGGAATTTGATTACGTCATCACCGTCTTGCATTTTTTAAAGCAGCGACAGTTCTCGCACCCTCGTATAATGTTGACGTCTTTCTAAAACAACTGTCTACTCAATATTTTATGCTGTGTTTATCCCCTATGTATCCTATAAGGTCAAATTGGAATATTGTACAATACAACAAAGACTCATGAACACAATAGGCCTACTTTGAAGAGGCCTTTTTTTAACTTCACTTTTCATTATTGACGGAATTGATGACGGCGTCTGGTGCAACTGCCCCAAGCCCTGCGCTGAACCTGCGCTAAATTAATTTTTCGCCCCATAACTTTACGGTGAGCCCCATGGAATTTTTCCAGGTGAAATTTGGTGCAAAGTCGTCCCACAAGTCCACCCAGCTTTAAATCGATACCTGACTGAAGTCAGATGGGGCGATAAAGGCGGCTGGGCCGTTGTGCTAATCACACAATCCCTTCATATGCCGAGATTACAGAAACAGATGAATTCTACACTTCATCTGCCCCGATGGCCCGTTAGGGCTAAGGGAACTTTTTTTTTTACAAACAAAAACAACAACACCAAACGTTTGCTCATGTTATAGAGAAGAACCAGTGCATCGTGTGTCTTACATCGCTCCTCTTCGCATGGGGAAACTGACCTACGGTCCGAGCTAATGGTTCTAACTCTTTAGACCCCGCGAGCTGCTAAGGTCAACTCTGATCCCAAAGTTTAGCCCAAGGGTGGCCCGAGGATCCGGAATTTTAGGGCTCATCGGCAAGTTTTGTGTGGCTCATAACAAATTATGGTGAAATGACCATCGTGCGGCTCTTTGATGTATTTCTTTGTATTATGTTAACGTGTATTTGTATGTTGGTATGTGTCCGATAGTATGTTTATGTGTGTAAGGATCAGTGCTCGATTTAAGAAAAAAAAACAGTGCCGGGAGATGAAAAAAAAAATTCTGCAAAGCCGGGGATGAATGTCTACGATTTCATCCCCGGCAGGGATATATTAGCTAGAGGATGACAGTTCTCAATGCCGAGGATATCCCCCGGCGGTAAATCGAGCCCTGGTATGGATGTGTTATATCTATCTATCTATCTATCTGTATCTTACATGTCTGACAGTGGAGTGACCTTGACACAATTAATTATACTGAATATTTTAAAAAAAAGAAGACTTAAATGCTTGTACAAAAGACATGTGCGCTTCAGTCAACACTGTGACCCCCAAAGAACTAAAAAGCAACCAGACTGCTGGTAAGATACATGATGATCCATTACCTCTTGTCTTGCAGAGCTTGTACCTCCCACTTGACCCGTAGACTTGGGAGATGCAGACTTGCAGGGATTCTCAAGTCACAAGTCACTATGGGAATACACATCGCGATAGAATTTACGAAATTATATATATATATATATATATATATATATATATATATATATATATATATATACTAGCTGTACCCTGCAAAAATCTTTGCATGGAGTTATATCGCCTTATCGCTTGATCGGTAGGCTAGGTTATTTTTTGGTTTCGGGCAGATCCGATTTTTTTCATGATTGTATTTTAAACTGGAATACTGTTGTATTGATTCTTTACTTTCGATTTAACGCAGAGCCCAAATTGCTTATATATATATATATATATATACATTAAATATAAATTTTCATATAAGAAGAAATATTTTTTTTTAGTTTGGAAGTGTTGAGGGATTTTATTTTTTGTCTTTGATGTTTTCGCTTTTCGGACAAAGGGTTAGATCAAGTTGTTTTGCTGTTGTTGTTGTTATTTTTACTGAACACTCAGATTGGTTTTATTTATAGCATGCCGTTAACTAACATTTTTGTGTGCTCACTTTTCATTATTCTTAAGGACCGGATTTGTTGAACAGATGGTCAGTGACTGGGTCAACTCACTCATGACTCCGTAGCTAACCATCAATACGTGCTGTTTATGTTGTTGTTTTTTTTACGTAGCGACACGAAGTCATATGATCGCGTGGACTCTATTTATAGCCTCACTTTATCCCAATCAGCCTATCCCGTTCCACACACCTACCCAAGAGATCCCGACCTAGACAAGACATATATCGTGTACAAACTTAGTAGACAATTTATTAAGAGAGATCCAGACCTACACAAGTCATGTACCGTGCACAGTCTCAGTAGGCAATTTATTAATAGATTTCTGAAAACAAAAAGACTATCGTCGGTCATTAATATTACCACGCCGTGGTACTCAACATTTAGAGATGTTGCAAGAGTGCAAACACAACACGGCCATTAAGAAATAAATAGAGGAAAACAAACAAAACAAGACAATTGTCTGTACTTAAAAGGTCAACAGTCACGACAGGACAGATGGCTGGTTGTTTTTGCTGTCGGCTGATAATAGAGTCGACACAAACACAGGTTTCTTAAGACTGCAGCAGAGTAGCACCAGCCCTGTTGACATGTTAATTTGACTTTCTATAGGAATTATTCGTCATTTGTCTCTATTTGTGTTTCCAAAAATAGTATCTCTAGTCTTTTTTT
>JAGDYQ010000115.1:1153733-1168265 GCA_021962125.1 Bulinus truncatus
ATAGGCACGGGACGTCTCGTCACAGGTTGTATACCCCGGTACATAAAGTACTCTCGACAAAGGGGGGTTTATTATTATTATTTAAGGTGGAGTGAATATAGAAATGAAACCATCCGACAATGATCGTATTCTTCACGTCATCGGCTCTAAGTCTATGGTAGAGCATCAATGACATAACGTTCACAGCTTTACGGGCCCACATGTGGGTGTGGATAAGGGTAGGCTTCAGAGGTGTAACCATGAGTTGGTGGCAGTGGCGCAACCAGCAAAAAGTGCTGGGGGGGGGGCGCTCACATAGTGAAAAAAGACAGTTTGACAGTCTTTTTTTTTTGTAACTTTATGTTACAATATTATGTATTGATGATTTGGCCTGGGGGGGGGGCGCTCAAGCCCCCCTACCCCCCCCCCTGGTTGCGCCACTTGTTGGTGGCGTACCCTTGGCGGACTCTGTACATGCCGTTAGCCTTCACGTGCTTGAAAGTATCAAAGTGGTGAAAATGCCGCCCCTGGAGAAGGGGGCAAAATAAGTGGTCATCATGAATAGATAAAAAGGAAAGGATTATACATACACTGTATACAGTGGCGTAGCGAGGGGGGTTAGAGAGGTATCTTGCCCCGGGCGCTACTCACAAAGGGGCTCCAAATGGTATATTTTACATATAGTTAATATATGGTTTTTGAATGGGGGGGGTGCTAAAACGGTGTTGTGCTCTCTACGACACTGTATGTGTGTGTGTGTGTATGTGTGTGTGTGTCTGTGTGTTTGTGTATGTGTGTGTGTCTTTGTGTGTATATGTGTACTGCCACCTCAAGGGGAAGCTGCCAGACCGCTAATCCGAGAAATCCTAGATTTGAAAGCCCCCCCCCCCCGTAGTTTTTAGGCTGGGCACCTCTATGTGGAATTGGGGGCTGAGGGGTTTGGCATAGTTCGTTTGGGGCCCCTAATTGTCTGAGTTTTGTCAAGGGCCCCAGTTGTCAGAGTTTATCAAAGTGCCTATATATATGATTGGCGTGCCGCCCTGAATGTGTGTGTGTGTGTTTGTGTGTGTGTGTGTGTGTGTTTGTGTGTGTGTTTGTGTGTGTGTGTGTGTTTGTGTTTATGTGTGTGTGTGTATTTGGAATTTGTTGTTCTGGCCTTGTCATCGACCACATAATTTGGTTCTTCAATGCTAGATGAAAAAAGTGAAATTTGGTGGGAGGGTGTTTTGGGAGGGGGGGGGGAGATGCGGGTGGGAATGAGATAGTCGCGGACGTCACTGTGTAAAGGGAGGAAATAATTAACTTCAAAGGTTTATGTGGGTTAATAAAGGTAAATTAACTTCAAAGGAAAAAAAAACGTGTAGAGGTCAGGTGCAACAAACAGTGTTTATTACAAAGACATCAGCAAAAACAAATTAATTCACAGTCACGTTATTTTTAAAGTTTTAATTTTTTTTTTTATTTAAGATAAAGATCAAACAAGTACCTGTTGGACGATAGAATGTAATAGCTCTTTCTTACTGTACACAAGTACACACACACATACACACACACATATGAACGAATACACAGAGTGCGTATAAACATTTACATACGAATGCAAACATAGGTGTAGAAAACTGTAGATATAATCGTACACATCAGAACACATAGGGAGACAAATGAATCTATACACGCACATAAACACGCACGTACACACACACACACACACATTCACATTAATGCGCATGCGCACAAACGCAAATGCATGTACTAGTGCGTGCCTTCCCACGTACACACTTCAAGACAAACATATAAACGGCATATACATATTCGCATACATGCAAACATATGTAGGTCAGCTAGTGTGAACTAATCATTCAACCATCACCTTACACTTAATCCCTGCATATTGGATCAGTTACACTTCTGCCACAAGCAAACGCAATCTATCGTCTATCGTTAAGCACTACGTAATCTGCTGTTAGTACTGATGAAACTAAAGTAGTATCGCAAATCATTAAACACGAACTAATAAGCTATTAGTACTAATAGAAATAAAGTTCTATCTTCTATCATTGAATACGATGTATTCTGCTATTCGCACTCGTAGAAATATAGTTGCATCGGCTATCGTTGAGCAAGTTGAGCAATCTACGTAAGCTGCTATGTACACCACATATCTCATCGTCTATCATTGAGCAGTCTACGTAAGCTGCTATGTACACCACATATCTCATCGTCTATCATTGAGCAGTCTACGTAAGCTGCTATGTACACCACATATCTCATCGTCTATCATTGAGCAGTCTACGTAAGCTGCTATGTACACCACATATCTCATCGTCTATCATTGAGCAATATACGTAAGCTGCTATGTACACCACATATCTCATCGTCTATCATTGAGCAGTCTACGTAAGCTGCTATGTACACCACATATCTCATCGTCTATCATTGAGCAGTCTACGTAAGCTGCTATGTACACCACATATCTCATCGTCTATCATTGAGCAGTCTACGTAAGCTGCTATGTACACCACATATCTCATCGTCTATCATTGAGCAGTCTACGTAAGCTGCTATTTACACCAAACATCTCATCGCCTATATTTTCATTACAGGACCTTTTTTTTATAATGTCTAGAGCAAAACACGTGACACTTACTATGTCACAAATAGATGTCATTCCATGACAAAAAAAACATGTTTTACCCCTCTAAGTAAATAGTGTTTCAAAAAAATATAACATGTCAAGCCACTGACGTATAAAACACGTCATTCTCATTCAAAATAAACTAAGACTACAGAGAATTTATTTCTGACTATACAAAAGAATGAAAGAAATATTTGAAAAAAAAGAAATTACCAATGAAAAAAATATCAACAAACATCGCAAAATGAAGATACTTTATAAATAAAAATTATTTGAACTCACGTTATTAGAGAATCTGTTTTCCGAACTGTTTCCTTCTGTCCATCTTAAGAAGTATTTGATTGAATGGTGCGTACTAGGAGCAGCTAAGCAATAATAAAAGAATACACACAAAAAAAGAAACCATCTAAAGAGCGAAGAGAGAGAGACAGAGATAGGGAGGGAGAGAGGGGAGGGGGTGGGGAGGTAGAAGAACACGAGGGGTAAAATCAGCGTCAGACGATTCCACAGCATTCACCAGATGCGCTTGAGAGTCTGCATCAATACTCGTATTCGAAACACTGTGTGTGTATTTTTTTGTGTTGGTACATCCCCTCTCTCTCTTTTATTTTTCTTTTCATTCAATAGATAGTAAAAAAAAAATTATTGACAGAGAGAGAGATAATCGATTACCAGCAGTCCTACAGTTTGACTGTATTAGAGGATATACCGTATCGATATTTTATTGAGAGGTTGGGCGGGGGGGGGGGGGGGAGAGAGATCACAGAAAGAGCTTGTGTGACACATGACGGAAAGAGATGGAGCGTAGGTTTTCTTGACAAGGGTACTTTTATGGACCTGATGGGGTGAGGCGGGGGTGTGGGAGGAGGGGTGCGAGGAGGGGGGTGAAGTGATGTTTCTATATGTGACGTTACCGTTGTTAAGAGTGTGTGTGGGGGGGGGGGTTTAGGGTTAGGGCTGGTTTTGACTGACCACTGTTAGTAGCGGCTAGCGGTGAGTGGTCTGTGAGATTGACCAGCGTTGAGCCGGCGGTAGCGGGTTTAAATCCGGGGGGGGGGGGAAAGAAGAGGAGAGTGACACAATTTAGTTATCGACTACTGATGTAGATTTCCGTGGTGGCCGAAATAGTCCGATTTTTTTTTTTGGTGGCGTAGAAAGGGGGGGGGGGCTTTGAGATCGAACCAAATTTGGGCATCTAGTTAGGAATACGATCAAGAAATTAACTTGTCAAACTTTACAGAGACTTCACTGTATATGACTGGGACTTATCTATCGAACGCTCATGTAGATAGATAGGTAGATAGATAGGTAGATAGATAGATAGATAGATAGATAGATAGATAGATAGATAGATAGATAGATAGATAGATAGATAGATAGATAGATAGATAGATAGATAGATAGATAGATAGATAGATAGATAGATAGATAGATAGATAGATAGATAGCGCTGTATTAACCATCAGGATATCACGAACTAATGACGGTCCTCATTTATCAGTTAATATCACGTTTGGGATAATATTTTTTCCGCCGTTCTGTTTGCATAATTAGGCCTTTTATTTTATAACAACAAGCCCTGGGCCTAGGCTGTTGCGTTAATCGTGCCCACTCCTCCCCCTCCCCCCCCCCCCCGTTTCTCTTGCAGCCTTATCGAATTCAATTCTGGAACGATATATCCTAGGTTATTGTCGAGCGTTCGGTAGGAACGAGTGCTGGAGAACTGGAATGCCTTGCTGAATGTCTGGGATTCAGATTTCTGTGACTATTGGGTGGTTTATTTTTCTTCTATGGCTTGTCGGAGCAGTGGCTGTATTAAAGGGTGTCCACTGGGATGGCTGTGGGGGGGGGTCTTTCGATAGTTTTTATTATTTTTTTTATGCATCTCTCTATGTATACGGCATACGACATGGACATATGACGTGGACGTATGGCATGGACATGTGACATGGACGGACGATATGGACGTATGGCACGGACGTATGACATGGACACATGACATGGACATATGACATTCACGGACGACATGGACATGTGACATGGACGTATGACATGGACATATGACATGGATGTGTGACATGGACGTATGACATGGACATATGACATGGATGTATGACATGGACATGTGACATGGACATAAGGCATGGACATATGACATGGACATATGACATGGACATGTGACATTGACATTAACATGGACATATGACATGGGCGTATGACATGGACTATGACATTGAGATAAGTATTGGACATACGACATTAAACAATACTGCTGTTTTTCTCATTTCTGTTACCTTCGGCTATCAAATTATTTGTAGGAAATATTCATGTTCAAGTTTCCGTAATTACTCCCACAAACACACAAACAAACGCACACGCCGACATTATAGTCAAACGATCAATGTCCGATTAGATTTCACAATTGACAAAATAATTTCATTTCTTTTGATTAAATCATTAATTGTTGATATTATATAACTGCCTATTGGAACAATACGTGAACACAAAATCTATATATATTTTTAAAGTCAATTATCTATATAGATTTTTAAGATCAATCATCTATATAAAGTTTTAAGATCAATTATGTTTCTGCAGTTTTACGATAAATCATCTATGTACAGTTTTAAGGTAAAGTATTTATATAATGTTTTAAGATCAATTTTTCTATATAACGTCATAAGATCTATTCTCGTCAAGCCTCGCTGGCAACTGACAAAACTTAAACTCATACTGCAACATTTATATGCCGAGGTTTCTGAAACAGATGAATTCTACAATTCATCTGCCCCGATGAGCCCTTTTGGGGCTTAAGGGAACTTAAATTTTATATACTGCAACATAACCCATGACGTAATTTGACCACTGAAATAGAAAGGCCGTATTGAAATACGGTACACTGGACATGGTGGTCTTGTAATGGACGCTTTAAGTGTGGCTGGTCCACTACTTGACGGACAGCGTCCCTAAGTGATCGATGATCATCTTTCCTGCCGGCTATGGAATGGGGGGGGGCTGCTGAGGGTGTGGGCGGAGGGGGGAGGTACGTGATTTAGAAAGACTTTGTCTTTCGACCTTCTGTGCGTGTGTGTGTGTGTGTGTGAGAGAGAGAGAGAGAGAGTGTCTGTGCGTGTGAGCGTGTTTTCGAGACTTTGAGGACATGGGGTGGGGCAAGGAGGTCAAGGGCGGAAGTGAAGTTCCACAAGAAGACATAAAGAAGTATGAGGCTGGTGGGGGGGGGGGGCTGGGGGGGCTGGAGAAAGGGGAGGTGCGGGTTATCAAGTACCGAGTAGTCGTTAACATGTAAAAGATATCTACGTATTGTGAGGAAACGATTTATAACAGAGCACTCTGAGATGGCGGTTTGATAAATATAGTAGTTGGCGATGACGATAGTCTTGATAGTAACCAGTTTTAAGTACTGCTACAATGTTATGAATATGTGTCAACCTTAATAATTTTTTTTTTCATGTCAGTATGATAGATATTTATCAATGAAACCAAGATTATTGATAGTAATTTATTATTCAGTAGTAAGATTATACACACCAACCTTATCACACCTCAATGTGCTAGCGGTAATTCATTAAACTGTTGAATCGAAACAGAAATACTGATCTTAATACACTATAAACAAGCTAGACAGACACACTATCAGAAATTACAATTACACACATACATATATACATATTCATAGATATGTCATGCGGAAGTATCTTCCCGCGCAACGTCGGGTACACTGCAGTTGTAATCGATGGTCATTTATGGTGTCAATATTACTGATAGTAAAGCATGGTGATCACTTCATTGATAGGTATGTTTGGTACGAATGCGCTCAGAGGCGTATTTTTGGACAGGCAAACTGGGCTACCACTTAGGGCCCCCACGCCACTACCAAAGGGCATCTTTACTGTACAAAGGGCATCTTTACTGTACAAAGGGCATCTTTGCTGTACAAATGGCATCTTCGCAATACAAATGGCATCTTTGCAGTACAAAGGGCATTTTTACAGTACAAAGGGCATATTTGCAGTAAAATGGCATCTTTGCAGTACAAAAGGCATCTTTGTAGTACAAAGGGCATCTTCGCAGTACAGACTCCTATTAAATTTGATGCTATAATGCCATTAAAAACCCGCTAACTGTTCTAACAGTGATAGCATATACGATAGCTGTGTGTTGAGTAGCAATATTCTCAATAGCTGTGTTGAGTAGCAATAATCTTGATAACTGTGTTGGGTAACATTATTATTGATAGTTGTGTTGGGTAGCAATATTCTTGATAGATACGTATGGCCCTAAAGTATTGATAAAAAAAATGTATAGATCTTTCAATGTTAAACATATTTCATCTATTGATTCAATAGGTTTTTTTTAAAAAAAAAGTGTAGAAATAGCCCAGCTTCAAATAAACAAAACATAAAAAAAAAATGTGTTCAAGTTTCGTTGTTTGTGAGGTTTTTTTTTTTTTATCTCTGTTGCTTTCAACAAAGAGGGAAAGAACTCAAGGTAATGATCGGGGTTTGGAGGAGGGGGGGGGGAATACAACAAAAACAAACATTGATTGAAAGTTTCTCTCCATGTTGTTTCCAAGGAGAACTTAACGAACATTGGGAGGGGAGGGGGAGGGGGGGGAGTGAGGGTTATGGGAGTTGGACAGGACGGCCTGTATCTGTGGGTTCTGTACACCCGGACGCCACTGCAAGAGCAAGGTACCATTGGATGACGTCAATGGTGACCGTCGCAAGAACCTTGATGACATTAACCGGGTCACGTCTGCAAACATGTGAGATAATAGTCTGAGAGGGTGAGGGTTGGGAAGGGGTGTGTGGGGGGGGGGGGTAAAGTGGACATTTGTAAAGAGACATGTTTGGACTTACAGAGGGGGAAGGGGGAATAAAACGAAAAAAGAAAATTTTGTGAATTTTGTGACTTCAATTACATTTGTATTTATCTACCCCGGGGTAAGATGATATTCTCATCATTCAATAAACTATTGATTGGAAGAATTTTGAGGCTGATGGATCATTGTAATCGAATATAGTCGAGTGTGCTGTTGTTATGACCATCACAAGATAAGACGGTCAGTTGACACCCTGGGATTTGAACCTGCTACCTAGCATATGCATACTGGGTTCAGAATCAAATCGCCACCAACTCACAGTTCAATTCTATCTATTAATCCATCTATCTCTATATCTCTATGTCTGTCCATTTATCTACTTTCTATTCTATGTATCTATCATGTATCTTCCTACACACAAATTGCTATTGGTTATGGTTGATGTATTTGTTATTGGTTATTTTTGCTATTTTGGTGCATTTTGTATTGGTAACTTTGCTGTCGGTGTATTGTTAATAGTAATTTTGCTGATTGGTTTATTAGTTATTGATGACTATGCTGCTGGCGTGATTGGTATTGGTGACTTCATTGTTGTTGTATTTGTTAGTGTTATTGTAATTAGTATTGTAAGTGTCATTATTATATTTTTTTTTCTGTTGTTACGGATGTTTGGTGGCATTGTTTTTCCTAGAAGTGTCTTTGTTGGTGTTGTTAGAGTTGTTGTTATAAGCGTTGTTATAGTTTTTGCTATAATTGTTGTTATAGTTGTTGGTATAATTGTTGTTATAGTTGTTATAATTGTTTTTTATAATTGTTGTTATATTGTTGTTATAATTGCTGTTATAGTTGTTGGTATAGTTGTTGTTATAGATATTGTTACAGCTGTAATTATAATTGTTATTAGTGTCGCAGGTGCTAGTGTTATTGCTGTGACGACCTTTAGGGTGGTTAATTGAGGCAACAGTCTTGAGTGGGCCCAGCAATAGAATCGATGAGGTTAAGCTTAGGACTGGCTTGGGCAAACTAGTGGGCCCAGCAATAGGATCGATGAGGTTAAGCTTAGGACTGGCTTGGGCAAACTAGTGGGCCCAGCAATAGGATCGATGAGGTTAACCTTAGTACTGGCTTGGGCAAACTAGTGGGCCCAGCAATAGGATCGATGAGGTTAAGCTTATGACTGGCTTGGGCAAACTAGTGGGCCCAGCAATAGGATCGATGAGGTTAAGCTTAGGACTGGCTTGGGCAAACTAGTGGGCCCAGCAATAGGATCGATGAGGTTAACCTTAGTACTAGCTTTGGGCAAACTAGTGGGCCCAGCAATAGGATCGATGAGGTTAAGCTTATGACTGGCTTGGGCAAACTAGTGGGCCCAGCAATGGGATCGATGAGGTTAAGCTTAGGACTGGCTTGGGCAAACTAGTGGGCCCAACAATAGGATCGATGAGGTTAACCTTAGTACTGGCTTGGGCAAATTCAGTGGGCCCAGCAATAGGATCGATGAGGTTAAGCTTATGACTGGCTTGGGCAAACTAGTGGGCCCAGCAATAGGATCGATGAGGTTAAGCTTAGGACTGGCTTGGGCAAACTAGTGGGCCCAGCAATAGGATCGATGAGGTTAACCTTAGTACTGGCTTGGGCAAACTAGTGGGCCCAGCAATAGGATCGATGAGGTTAAGCTTAGGACTGGCTTGGGCAAACTAGTGGGCCCAGCAATAGGATCGATGAGGTTAACCTTAGGACTGGCTTGGGCAAACTATGAGTTGCTTACGTAGCGATCGACTTGTCCATCTATCTATTTATGTTTGTGTTTGTTTACTGTTTTTTTTTTACATTTAGGTCTGTCAATGTGAGTGAAAACAAAGTAAGATACAGACAATTGTTGTTGTTTTTTCGATCGATTGACGGACACACTTATCCGAAATCACTCTAAACCTTTTCCTATCTTATATTCAGTGCCCCTTGAAAGCTTTACTCTCTCTCTCTCTCTCTCTCTGTCTCTCTCTCTCTATCTCTCTCATTGTATATATATATATATATATATATATATATATATATATATATCTTTTCGTCTCTCTTTTTTTCTCTCTTTTTCTCTCTCTCTTTATATCTCTTTCTATCTCTCTATTTATTTCTCACGTTCAAACGGTGTTTAACTATCACTGCAATAAGTTGATTGCTTCCCTGGATGCATCCTGTCAAACCCCTTCCCCCTTCCCCCCACCTCCCGCACCTCTTCTTTTAATCCAGCCCACATCCATAGAACCAGAGCACACAAAGTTTCTCGTATCAATAAATAAAATTAACACTATTGCTGAACAATTTATCGTACACCCAACAACCTATTGCTGAACAATTTATCGTACACCCAACAACCTATTGCTGGCACAATTTATCGTACACCCAACAACCTATTGCTGAACAATTTATCGTACACCCAACAACCTATTGCTGAACAATTTATCGTACACCCAACAACCTATTGCTGACACAATTTATTGTACACCCAACAACCTATTGCTGAACAATTTATCGTACACCCAACAACCTATTGCTGAACAATTTATCGTACACCCAACAACCTATTGCTGAACAATTTATCGTACACCCAACAACCTATTGCGGAACAATTTATCCTACACCCAACAACCTATTGCTGAACAATTTATCGTACACCCAACAACCTATTGCTGAACAATTTATCGTACACCCAACAACCTATTGCTGAACAATTTATCGTACACCCAACAACCTATTGCGGAACAATTTATCCTACACCCAACAACCTATTGCTGAACAATTTATCGTACACCCAACAACCTATTGCTGAACAATTTATCGTACACCCAACAACCTATTGCTGAACAATTTATCCTACACCCAACAACCTATTGCTGAACAATTTATCGTACACCCAACAACCTATTGCGGAACAATTTATCCAACACCCCCCGCCCAGAAATGAAGCACTTTTTGTAAATTATCGGTGAATAAATGACATCTTCAGTAATGCAAATATATATTTCTTTTATTAGTTGATATTCTTTGAGGATTACATTACAACCAAGGGCGTCGCTAGGAATTTTTCCAGGGGGGGGGGCAAAAATTTTCCAGGGGGGGGGGGGGGCAAATAACAACTTTGACATTTTTTTTAAATGTAAGGGGGGAGCAAATGCCCCCTCTTATATGACATTTTTTTCAAAATGTGGGGGGGGGTGCTAATGCCCTACCTTGCCCCCCCCCCATGAATACGCCCATGGTTACAAGTAAGTAGGCATAAGTAGTGCATAAGTAGTGCAATCAATCTTTGTCTCACTAACCGCACGTGAGCTGTACAAAAATAAACTATAGTTACCGGCACTTGACAAAGGAACAGCCAATCATCCATCAGTTCACACAACCTGTTAAGCAGCTGCATGACTTTGTATCGCAACACAGCAGGCAGATTTTCAAAGCATAGGTTATACATAAATATATATATATATATATATATATATATATATATATATATATATATATATATATATATATATATATATATATTACTATTAGCTCTGACATGATGTATAATAAAAAACGATTACATTGTAGGTCACAGGAAACTGAGAAATTTGAAAGTTGTCAATAAAGCAGCTGAGAGAGGATTGGCCTTAAATCATGAGTACTATTGGCCTTAATTCAAGAGAACAACTGGCCTTTACTCACGAGTACAATTGGCCTTAATACAGGAGTGCTATTGGTCTTAATTTAAAACTACAATTGGCCTTAATACAGTGGTGCTATTGGCCTTAATTCAAGAGAACTGGCCTTAATTCAGGAGTACAATTGGCCTTAATTCGGAAGGTGCTATTTGCCTTTATTCAATGTGCATGCCGGAGAAACAGAAACAGTTTCTGTGGCAGACGACAGATCAACATCGCCACTATAAGTCCACCACCACTTCTGAACAAAACAAGGCATTCTTAGACACCACATATGAACAAAACAAGGCATTCTTAGACACCACATATGAACAAAACAAGGCATTCTTAGACACCACATATGAACAAAACAAGGCATTCTTAGACACCACATATGAACAGAACAAGGCATTCTTAGACACCACATATGAACAAAATAAGGTATTCTTAGACACCACATATGAACAAAACAAGGCATTCTTAGACACCACTTCTGAACAAAATAAGGCATTCTTAGACACCACTTCTGAACAAAATAAGGCATTCTTAGACACCACTTCTGAACAAAATAAGGCATTCTTAGACACCACTTCTGAACAAAATAAGGCATTCTTAGACACCACACATGAAGATAGTGTTGTTTTAGTCCCAGGTCATATTTTAGTTTCAGTTTTTATTTCGTTTGTTCTGTAATAATTTCAGTTTTCGTTTAGTTTTAGTCTTGCTGCTAATTTTAGTTTTAGTTTTAGTTCTCGTTGACGAAAAGTCAACACTATATGAAGACATTAATTTATTGATATAGGCCTACTGTAATTTCAGTAAATACATTAAGTCGACGGTTTTGAAATTTTTTAATTGCATCAACACATTACCTAATAACTTTTCAAATCGATAATTTTTTCTACTTGATATTCAATAGATAAGTGTATTCAAAAATTTAGGAGAAAACGCCACACTTATAAATCTTTGGTTCTTTAGCGCTACCAGTTTCTTGGTGGCCCCAAAAAAAATTGTCCGAATGAGCGATTGTCATATATACTTAAATATTTGCCACTGACATATAATATATATATATATATATATATATATATATATATATATATATATATATATACCTGTATATACTTAAAAAGTGCCCCTTGTTTCAAATAGCTTAGGGCCTTATTGTTACGGTAGATTTTAATATGGACTATATGTGACGCATAATTGATATATGGGCTAAATAGGTTACGTTTACTTTTCTGACTGATATATAAAACAGAACTCAGTGCAGTACACAATATAACAAATACTTTAATACACCTATAATACAGCTTTGCTTATATATAGATCTCCTAACTACTCCTACTATAAGAAACTACTTAGATCTACCTATGTCTACTCTAAGCCTGTCAGCACTATACTCTCATCTACTATCTACTGTCTACCAGGGTTGTTAGTATCGAAGTATCGGTATCGGCCGAAACAGTATCGGCGATACTTTTCTATTATTGGTTGCTGTATTGCCGATCCTTTTTGTATCAAGTATTGATCTGTGTATCGCCGATACATTTTAAACCAAAACATTTCGATACTCGATACCGATACTTTTCTATTGCCACTATTTGCAGAAAAAAAAAGAGATTTTAATACATTGTCGTCTACATAAATTCAATCTCTACAAGTAACCATCAACCCTACCAATATTAACACCACCCAACTCCCCACCAATACAACCACGGTCGGCGGGTTGAAGAAAAACTGTAATTTTAATCTCCTTTTGAAGTTTTTAGTTTGCGATCCGACGTCTATAAATGTTATTCTTATATTCTTTCATTCATTTACTTTCTTTCTGTCAACTTTTTGTTCAATGATTTAATGAACAACAGAAAAGAAAACTTTATTTTTTGATCGATCTATCAGTTATATATACATATATACACACATATACACAAATATATATATATATATATATATATATATATATAAGTATCTACTGTAAGTGTTTATAGGTTATATAGCAATAAATTATATACCGTACTGTATGCTTGTGTGTATGTATGTTAATTGAGTTGTTAATTCATTTGTGCTTATTTATATTTATAGCCTACATTTGTTTTTATTTATTGATTCATTTTTTTAGTATTTACTACATTTCATTAAAAATAATTAATTGAATGGTATTAAATTCTAAAAATATGTGGAATGAAAATTGAAAACCATGTAATAAAACAATATAATATAATTAACACATATTAAATAATATGCTGAGTTCAGCAAACAATACAATTTGGGGTGGTTAAAAACAATTAATTGAATATAAATACATGAACATAAACAAAAAAAGAGCCAAAAGCAAAAAAAAAATGCATTTTTCTCAAGTTTTTAAAGAGCCACTGAAATTTTTTGTTTCAAGATTATGGTATTTGATTAGGCCGCCGTTTGACATCGAAAGAGCCGCAACTTCACATCGAAAGAGCCGACCACTGTTCTAGGCTAAGCAATGATTATTTTGAAATGATGGTCTTCTTACGTGCTGCCAAATGGTGAAGTGATTAGCATTAAAATTTTGCTTTGACGTTGTATTTTTTATTTTTTTTTAAATCCTGAGAAACTTGCACTCATTATATTTTAAATAAAAACATGTTGTTGTTCTCAAAAGTATCGGTATTGTATCGATATCGATTTAGGCGATACATTTTTACTTAAGTATTTGTATTGGTATTGGCGATACTATTTTCATGAAGTATCGGTATCGGTATTGACTATACAATTTAACAATATCGTTAACAACCCTGCTGTCTACTCTACTGAATATTAACTTATACAAACTTAACTTTATAAAGGTCGGGGGGGGGGGAGGGTAGGGGTGATCATGCTTGCTATGCATGTGTCATTACGGGAACAAAGCAAGTTGGGAGCTTGGCTTGACCATGACCTTGGTTACGTAATATGGTCAACTAAGATGGGTCACTAGTTTGGGAGGGGAAAGTTTCACCTATCGGTGCAGAGAGGGGGCGGAGAATGTGGGGGGGGGGTACATTCTGAACGTAACACTTATGAAGTCTAAATTCGGCCCTGATAACACATTGACTTGGTTTAATGACTTAATGACTGAGCGTATAGGATGAGATAAATTTATGAGCTCTCAAATCCGTGATCTCCAGGAATTCTAAAGTGCAGTTACAAATCGTTACAAAAAAAAATAAAATGCAATAAGTACTCTATATTAATCTGTGTATTTTTTCTGTGTAAGTATTTTACTCTGTGTGTGTGTGCGAGATAGAGAGAGAGAGAGAGAGAGAGAGAGAGAGAGAGAGAGAGAGACAGAGTGAGACAGAGGTAATTGTCCATGTCAGTGTGACTCTGATGAATACCTTGATGGAGACCATGTTGATAAATGTACTTCGCCTTTACAT
>JAGDYQ010000115.1:1168765-1205156 GCA_021962125.1 Bulinus truncatus
GTCCGCACCCACGACCCAAACATCGGTTCGCCCATGCTTGCTGGTGCGCATATTTTTTTTTCCATGACGTGTGTCCATAGGTGGTGGGCAGGAAGAGTTAAATGGAGATGCGTGTGTACTCGCTCAGAGCAAACCGTAGTGGGTCGCTGAGCTTGACCTATGACCCATATGACCCATCAAGTTCTTTGACCCAGACCCATCATGACCCATGACCCATCGAATGTTGCTATTTTCAAGATGGCGGCCGTCTCCATAGAAACCATTTTGATACCCAAAAAAACGTCGTGCGACGACGGGTTTTTTTAGGGTTGGGTGGAGCTCAAGGATGGGTCGTGGGTCAGGGAACATTGACCCATGACCCATGCCCGACCCATCCGATTTTGCGACCCATTTGACCCATTGACCCATGACCCAATGACCCATACATGCCCATGGTGTGTATGTGTGTATTGTAGTGTTTGTTCGGGGGGAATAATGGAGTAGTGGGAGGGGTTAATGCTAACATGCATACAGTGAGTACTCCTAACCCTTTTTTTCAGTTTTGAAAGTCATTCGGATCTCAGATCGCACCACAGAATTCCCACATCGCTAGTTTAATTTTTCTTTCCCCCGAAAGACGCTTCATATTAATTGTGTGTTTTTTTTTTTAGTTTTTGTAACAATATTTAGTTGCGGCGTTATAAAAAAAAGTAAAATAATACAAATGGCGACCACACTAAGATTAGCCATATATTTGAGGATTTTTTTCAAATAGCCCACAAAATAAGAAGACTTAAAGTCGTTAAAAATTGAATCTTTCAGTTCACCTCGATATTTCCGGGTGATGACCCTTAGATCATTTCAGCTCAGAGCCATACTGAGACAATTAGGGAGTGAAGTATTTTATTTACCTTAAAGATTGAAAAAAAAGCATAAACAATGATGTTAGATTTGGTCTAATGATGTTAGATTGGTCTAATGATGTTAGATTTGGTCTAATGATGTTAGATTTGGTTTAATGATGCTAAATTTGGTCTAATGATGTTAGATTGATCCTTAAATGATGTTAGATTGGTCTAATGATGTTAGATTGGATTAATGGATGTTAGATTTGGTCTAAAGATGTTAGATCGGTCCAATGATGTTAGATTTGGTCTAATGATGTTAGATTTGGTCTAATGATGTTAGATTGGTCAATTAATGATGCTAGATTCGGTCCAATGATGTTAGATTGGTCTAATGATGTTAGATTTGGTCTAATGTTGTTAGATTTGGTCTAATGATGTTAGATTGGTCCAATGATGTTAGATTTGGATCTAATGATGTTAGATTTGGTCTAATGTTGTTAGATTTGGATCTAACGATGTTAGATTGGTCCAATGATGTTAGATTTGGTCTAATGATGTTAGATTTGGTCTAATGATGTTTGATTTGGTCTAATGAATGTTAGTTGGGTCCAATGATGTTAGATTGGTCCAATGATGTTAGATTTGGTCTAATGATGTTAGATTGGTCCAATAATGATGTTAGATTGGATTAATGATGTAAGATTGGTCCAATGATGTTAGATTGGTCTTCAAGGTTTTTTTTTGCTGTAAAGTCAATCGCTTGTAAGAACATGACTAAGTCATGGTTAATGAGTATACTAATCCAGTAATGTCTGGACTAGGGGGTGGGGGGAGTAAAGTGGGGGGACGATACTTGGAACTGGTTCTTTCCAATAAGAGATGAGTATTCAGGAAGCTGGGTGGGGAGGGGGGGGGAGAATAAATAATGGACTCTGTTGTTTTAAATATTCAGGATTTTTTTTCCGGTTTCATTTTAGCGTAGGCCTCCAGACACTTTAGTTGAAGCATCCAGTTCATGGAGATGTCACGACACTTTGTGTGAAATCCCGCGCAAAGGACACCGTAGTGGTGTTGTTTAAACATGTCGGTCTCTTTAGAATTAATAATCGAACGATACCCTGCAAAATATGAAACAGGTAATGAGATTTCGATAAATAAATAGATATAGGAGAACTTGAGGATTTAAGTTCAATTTGGTCAGTGGCCCCAAGCACGCCTTTTCCTGCGGCGGACCGGTCGACCTTGATAAATTCTCCGCGGCCCGGGCGGTCGGAGGGGGGAGGAGTGGGAGGGGCTGTTGGTTCATCGATATTGATTATTGGTATTTTTAGATTGTTTCGATTTAAAATGCCACTGTTTCTTACAGTCGCTCAGCTCACGGTGAACATCTCGTCCACGGAAGTCGTACGATCCCGAATAAATAATAAGGAAATAATTTAATGTTACTTATTTTCCCCAGTATCATTCGATCCACAGACTGGTACCGGTCCGCGGCCCGAGGGCTGGGGGCTGGGGGACTAAAGATTTATAATAAGCAAGGCGAGCAAAGTGTTTATCTCGTTAAGTCAGTGGATCTCAAAAGTTTGGCTCACGGCTCAAGCCACAAAAGCCGAATGCATAACCTGCCAAAAGTTTGGCTCAAGACTCAAGCCACAAAAGCTGAATGCATGGCCCGCCAAACAAGTTTCGAATTAAAAAAATAAATAAGATGCGCGCATAGATTTAAAACAAACAACTTTAAAACTCCTGAAATGTTAGAGTAATGCTTGGTCACGTGACCGTGATCAAGCTGGGCGGAATCTTCATAAAATAAAGTTAAAAACATACAAAAACCCAACGGCGAATTCAATATTATTATTTTCCGTTTTACAAATTCTCCAACTTTGGCTGTTTTGTAACTACCTCTGATTAGTAAATTGACCGCCTTCCACTCCTAAAGCAATTGTTCACATTTAGAAAGCAATGTGATAGAACAGATACGTAAGAAGAGAAAACAAAATTGCAAAAAAATATAAATGAAAAAAATAAAAACCTGAACATCAAACTTATAAAAAAAACCCGAGAAACATGTACACATAGATATTCTAGTACACTGGTCCTTAAAACTTTTGTACGGTTTCGCTGCCTACTAAAAAAAATCTTTCGACTGTTCTCGAACTACAAGAAAAAGAAACAATAGATGGAAGAAAGAAAGTCTGAAGCTAGTTCTACACTATTCTGAATTTGGAATCTGTTAATTTTGTTTTTTTTTTGGAGAATCGGTTCAATTTTTTTTTTTTTGCAGCACACTTTTTTGAGAACTACTGTTCTTGTAGATATATAAAACACATGTGCATAAACACAAACTCATAGTCAGGTTCCTTACAAAAAACACACACCGTCAAACGCTCAAAAACACACACACACAAACCAATACGCATACATAGTCGCTGGTCATTAATATCGGACGAACATTCAGACGCATACACACACACACACACACACACACACACATACACACTCATACAAACGCGCTACCACATGCAAAGGCACAGTCACATACACCCACACATACAAACGTACACACATACACCCACACACAGTGCCGTTAAGAGGGGGGTCGGTGAAGGGGAGGCCCGGCGAGTTTTACGGGCCCGAACTGAGCTGGCCTATCAATTTTTGAAAGTGTTATTATCAGCCCGGGAGGCTCGTGACAGCCCTTCCCAGGGGCCCGAAATTTCTGTCGGTGGGCCAAACGCACACACATACACTTACACATAAACGCACACACACCCACACACAAAAATGCCCACGCACACTGGCGCACACTTACAACCGCGCACACTTACACATACAAACGCACCCATACAAACACGCACATACAAGCACACACATTCTAAAACACATACAAAGGCACCCATGCAAACATACACAAATAAACGCACCCATTAAAGGACACACATACAAACACACACATACAAGCACACACTCCTACAAACGCACACACACATACAGAACACAATTGCGACATGACACAAACACACACACAAACCCACTGCCTAAGAATCCATTGCCAACGTTAGCACATGCTAATAAGCAATTTTCTCATAAAGCTCGCACACACACACACGCACACAGACACACACACACACACACACACAAAAGACCCTTATCAAGAAAATACAACTGAGTGTGTGGTTTGGGAGAGGGGTAATATTGGGCTGGGGGTGGGGTGGGGGGTGTAGAAAAGAAAAAGAGTGATAAAGAATGATGGGGTTAAAAAAAAGGTAAAAAAAAAATCGTTTGGTTCGGTGGAGATACGGCAGACGTCAAGAGGCGCGGGAAAAGGGTCCTCAAACTGAATACAGGCCTGAAAAAAAGATCATCAGGGCCGGCTCTTGCCAAGAGCCCTAGCCGGAAGAATACCAAAACGAACGAAGACTTTGATTCATCTCCCCTCCCCCTCCCCTCTCTGTATGTGTGTGCGATGCGTGTGTGTGTGTGTGTGCCTGTGTGTATTTAATGAAGTGATAACGTGATTAGCAAGATTACATCCACTCTGTGGGAATAGATCATCAAGGTACACTCAAAATGTCTGCTCTCGGTCTTGGCAGACACAAGACACACGTAGAGACTTCAAGACATGAGATTATTATAAAAGAAAAAAGCCATAACCACTAATTGGGGATGAATTATGAAAAACAGAACAAAATAATTAACACAATTATATATAAAAGGGCTATATCAGACCTGCCAACTTTCCTACCAAGTAATTATCCATTAAAAAGATGAAACTAGACATGTTTAGAATACGACTAAATGTGGAAAATTATACAGGGAAGAAAAATATATCGATCTATTATGCAGTTTAGTAGCTGTAGGGTAGGTATTAAGATGTTGGGGGGGGGGGTCCATTCTGGGCATTTTCACTATTTTAGTATTACATGGCGTTAAAGAAGACTGTATCTTTATGAGAAGATGGTTAAAATAATATCTCGATATAAATATCATGTAAAATGAAGAGAATGGCAGACCCAACCCCCCCCCCCCCCAACAAAAAACCGCAACAGCTGAGTAGACAGGCATGAAAAGAGAGAAGAGCAGTCAAACAGAGAGTTAGATAGAGAGTTTGAAAATAGATGAGAAATATATAGATACAGATGGAGGGTTAATGATTAGGGTGGACAGACAACCAGACAGACATATATATATATATATATATATATATATATATATATATATATATATATACAGAGCCGGCATTAGATATTTGGCGGCCCTAGGCAAAAGTAAAAATGGCGGCCCCTCTACATATTAATTTTATATAGTAATCATGAACAGCAAAGTTGGACTAGATAGTGACACTAGTAAACGATTTTTTATTAATAATAATTAATTAATAGACGAAAGAATATTGTGTTAGAATTATGAAATTTAATAGTTAGGTTTATTTACAGGACAATTTTTCTACACTTTATGCTTGCAAATTCGTCAATTAAACTT
The DNA here is from genome assembly GCA_021962125.1 of Bulinus truncatus. Lineage (NCBI taxonomy): Eukaryota > Metazoa > Mollusca > Gastropoda > Planorbidae > Bulinus > Bulinus truncatus. The sequence goes on from JAGDYQ010000115.1 coordinate 1,174,075, forward strand.
GCATAATCTAACGATGATGCTATATCATTCTCAATGGACATCAGGGCAAGGTCTACCAGCCTATCTTGGTCAATGTTGAGCGCAAATAAGTTTCAATGAACTTTAATTTTGACATTGCGTTCTGCTGATGCAACAGTAACAGCTATATTTAACGAAATGCGTAAAGCATTTGTGAAGACTGGAAAGACCTCATTTAATCGGTGTGCATTAACATACTTTAATCACGTCAAGTGCAGATGGCACCTTCAGGTATGACATAAAGTTAACGTTTTTAGTTCAGTAAATAATTAAGATTCTAGATTGCCCACTATCGATTTCCGTGGTCTATTGGTAAATCCCCTGAGACAGAATTGCTTACATCAGAGAATACTTCATGTAAGTTTTTTACATTGTTTTTTTAGCATTGCGTCGTCACGATTTTTCAAGTCGAAATTTTAAAGAGGGATCTAAAATTATTGTTAAATTGGGTTAAATGTTCAAGTCGTTCAGTAGTTCATATAAAAAACTGTTTTTTAACTCTTTTTTGTCTCAAAGAAGCAACAATTGGTTGAAAACCCATTTCGTTAACACTCATCAAACTTTCAGCTCTTCTGCTTCACAAGCACCATTACTTTGCTGTAATTTCCGGGGTGCCTGGAAGCCATTTTTCTTCGAGGGCAACAAGAAACTCACGCAACTTTTGTAGTAGCTCCAAATTTAGATCCAATTCTATGTTATCTCGCTGCATCGTCTTACTTAGTAAATTTATTTTATTTAGCAATTCATACCAAACCGATAATGTTTACAAGGAACGTGAAGTTTTTTTAACTTTTTTGCTAGAGAATTAGCTTCTCTGTTCTGCATTTTGGATCATTAGCTGTTTCGAGACCTCAACCAATGCGTCGTATATATCACCAATTTGATAGCGAATGGCTTTTACACTGCTCACGTTACACTCCCATCTAGTGTCGGATAATGGTTTCACTATAAGATTTTTCACATGTTTTTTAAGATTTGCCATCTTTGACTGATGCAGAAAATAAAACGCAAAATTTGCTGAACAAACCAAAAGTTTAATAGCTACAGAGGATTGAGAGCCATATCTCCAAGAAGCAAGTTCAAACTGTGACAACCGCATGGCAAAAACAATGCTCTCGTTTGTTTATTTGCAAATTCTGGAGTTGAACTCCTTTACTAACAACACCCCGCATGTTTGCGCCATTATCGTATCCTTGGCTACGACAGTTTGCGATTGACATATCCAGTCCATCAAGTTGTTGTAAAAATGCATTAACAAGTCTGATTCCAGTGCTCTTTTCGGTTGGTATAAAACCTACAAACGCTCCTCATATTCATAGTTTGTTCGTTTACTTTAACATACCGAATGATTAATGTCCATTTGCTCTTGGTGGCTAATGTCCGGAGTACAATCTAACATGACAGAATAATACTTTGATTCAACCATGCTGGCTACAATTTTCTTAAAAATTATCTGGCTGATCCAATGCAGAAATTCATTTTTGCATGGTTTTACCCTAAATAGTGATCATGAATTTCATTATTGTTTATTAATGGAAGATGTTCTTTGCAAAACGGGATCAAATTTACTTAACTGGCTCGTTATCAATCCCAAAAAATTTCCAATTGTTAGCTTTACAATTCAAATTTTCATTTGTTCCTCGAAATGCAAGATTATTTTTAGCCAAATATTCAGATAATAGCTAACAGCCTTCAAGTACACTACGCCATAAATGCATTTTTTCTGCAAATACATTAATCTAATAGTTTCTTTATCAATCGTTATATTTAAATTCAATCTATTCTCCATTTCGATCCAGGACATCTGCGCGGTGATGTGGTTACATGATGTTTCATGAAGGCTGACAACTGCAAGAAAATGTTTCCAGTTATTATAACCATCAAGAGGAAAAATGAGTTAGAAGCGTTCGAAAAATGTTTACAACAGTAACAGTACACTCCGGTCCTGCTGTGACAGAGAAAAACTAGGGTACAGGGTTACAAATAACAATGATAGATTCATTGTGATCGTTAATTTGCGCCAGCTATTGAACGAAAAAAGACTCGGATCACCCCAAAACAGTTTTGATTCAAACACTTAACAAAAAACGTCATAAACAAAAATAGTTTTTGTTTTCAGTAAGAGCTATTGACAAAAAACCCAGAATGTTATATTACGTACACACGATCATATAAACATAACATTTTTATAATTTTTTGTTTCTCAAAGTACGGGTATGTCGATACAAAAATTAGAAAATAATTTTATTGTTTTGAACCATGACATAGTGGAATGACATGAAGATTATATGAGTCTTTAGGTGAGATCATATATATATATATATATATATATATATATATAAAAACCCATCAATTTATTTACAAATCAAACTATTAATCACATCTATCTATCTATCTATCTATCTATCTATCTATCTATCTATCTATCTATCTATGTACTATCTATCTATCATCTATCTATCTATCTATCTATATTATCTATCTATCTATCATCTATCTATCTATCTATCTAAAACTATTGCGCAGTCAGAGAGATATCATTAGATGACACAACATTCTTGAGTTAAATATAAGTCGGAAAAAAATTAAATGCACTTTTAAAACATTACCGAGTGAGGAAAAAAGAGAGATTTCACGCGTTCGAAATGTCAAATGACATATGACATAAGAAGGTGAAATGCCATTTCTTTTTTTTTTTTTAACTTTTTAAAAAGTAACATTTATTCATTTTACAAAAAAAAAAAAAAAAAATGGAGGGGGTAACAAAATCTCGTCCTACTGTGCTACTATTACATACCCGTGGTCATCTCGAAATTTTTTATTAAAAATATTTCTTTAAAAAACGCACTGCTAGAAAAATAATTATGTTACCCCTACCACCTCTACACATTCCCCTCACACACTCACACATACTCAGGCATTCAAAATGTGAACAGCCCAAGCTAGTGGACTGCTTGATAAATTTATGCAAAGATTTTAGGGGGGGGAAACGCAATCTGGTCATCATCGAGTACAGTGTCACGGGGAGAGGGGGTGGGGGGAGTGGGGTGGGGGGAGGTTGGACATCTGGACCCGGTTAAATAAAAATAATCCCTAAAGAGTATGTGGGTGGGGGTGGGGGAAGGTGGGGTGAAGAGTTTAATTTGATCTAAAAAAAAAAGTGATTGTGCTGAGATGGAAGGGAAGAATACAGAGACAGATAAAGAAAAAGGTATGAAGTGTGGAATGTGGCTAGACTGAACAGTTGGTTGATTGTTGTTTTTGTATCTAACGTGATTAAGACGTAACAAGACGTAACGAGTGCGTTAAATGAATGTTATTGACTTTTTGACTGGCGGTTGAAATGAATATGATCAAATGAAGCTGAATGTTGGACTGAATGTGAAGCTGAATGTTGTACTAGATGTTGACTGACTTTTGACTGAACGTTTGATGAATGTTGATAAAATGTTGACTGAATGTTGAAGAATGTAGACGAATGTTGTTCTGAATGATCAACTTTTGACTGAACGGTGAATGAATGTTGATCAAATGTAGACTGATGTTGACTGAATGTTTGACTAAATGTTGATTGAATGTTAGTTGAATCTTCCTGAATGTTAAATAACGTTTCATCAAAATTTTTGACTTCAAAACAGAATGTCATGAATATGACTTTATTTGTTATCGACACTAGAATTTTAAATCATTTGAATGAATTTTGAATGTGAGTATGCATATATAAAGCACACAGAAAATGCTAGACTGTTCTGGAAAGTTTTAGAAAAAAATCTATACAATTCTGGACGGTTCCGGAAGGTTCTATGAAATCTATAGAAGCTTTTAGAAAAACGTGGAAGACTTGCGAAGGTTCTGGGAAATTCTAGAAATCTCTAGAAGTTTTGATTTTCATATAAATAGCCAGCTTCCCTAGTGCATTTCAATTTAATTATAAAAATCAAGTGTTATAAGATCAAATGTTGCGGCTATATAAATAAAATTTATTTAGTTATGACTACTAGGTTGAAAAGTGTTGTTCATTTAACTGGCATAGAAGTTAACACAACTCCTGTTTATAGAGCTAGGTAGTTCCCCTAATTGAGCCTACTGGCCAATGGTATGCTTACAAACACAGCCGTCTGGCAATCAGTTGGTACTATGTTTTCATGAACTATTTCTTTGCTTGTATACTGTCCATTTGACATGCCAATGTTTATTGAGCTAGGTAATTTCCCCTCATTTAGACTACTGGCCAATGGTATGTTTACAAACACAGCCGTCTGGCAGTTGGTAAAATTTTTTCATGACCTATTTCTTTGCTTGTTTACCGTCCAGTGGACATGCCAATGTTTATTGAAGCCAGGTACTTCCCCTAATTGAGCATACTGGCCAATGGTATATTAAAAACACAGCCGTCTTCAATAAGACATTTGGGGGTAGTACAACTGGACCGGATGTGCTGCTATTCAAGCACTTTAAGACGTTTTGGCCAAAAATATATGCCACAATGTTCGACTGGATCAAATTTCAAGCCATTAAAAGAAGAATTCATCACATTTTGTTCAAATATCCTCCGAATGAAAGACAACTCAATATATTTGCTACAGGAAGATTACAAAGAACTTCTGACTTCCGAATCTTATCTTCCTGGGAGGAATTACCCCCCTCCTTCTTGGGGTGCGTTTTCTTGTTCCAGGAGCTTATCACCATGTAAGGTGGATGTCTAAATAATATATATCATGAAGATTTATCTCTTCCATCATCAATAAGCTGACTAAACATGAAGACAGACCAATTGCAGAATTCGGTATCTTTGCATCCTTGGTTTACATTAAAGCTTTGATTCAGTGTCCAATTTTAGCAGACGCACCTCTGAATGATCTGGATTTCATCAAGCTTTTTATTGATCATAAGAATGTTTCTCCCTTCATTTCTCAGACTGCATTGGAAACGATTGGCCGACATCTCTGGTACCTTAGTGCAAAACTCATTCCTCTGGTTCTCTTTTCTCAACGTGTTTCAGTGGATGAGAAAAAACAGCCTTGCTGCTTGCTTGAGGCAATTCATGGAGAAATCTTCTGATGATCAGGAAGAAGAAAGGTGCATCGTCAGCACAAATGATCCTTCAGAACTTCAGCACTTCATAATGTGACATTAAAGGATTTTGTGACCTCGTCATCGTTGCTCTTCTTTAATGCTCTTCTGCTTCCCACAAATTTTCTCATGACTGATGCTTCCACCTGGCAACAAATTCTATCCTTTCATAAGGTAACAGCAGTGGTCTCTTCCTTGAAAGTAGTCAATGACTGTGCCGAGCGGGGAATGGCACTGACGTCATCATTCCACTAATCTCTCACCAAATCAGAGGAGGAAAAGCAGCACTTGCTCCAAATTGTTGAACAGCATCGAAAAGAGTTTTCAGATGCAAAAAAATCAACTGTGCTGAAGAGATCGCAACTTGAAGACCTTCAGGACTCAGAAAACACAGACTAAAAAACTTTTAAAGTGTATTTTTGAATGGCGTACTTAGAACTACTTTGCAATACAGTCAGGTTAATGTGCCTGTAACTAGTATTGCTCTTTAGTGTTTAATTCCTTATATAATTGTTCTTTTTATCTAAAAAAAACATCATTTTAAACCTTGCAAAATTTTCATTTAATGCAACTGCCAAATACCATAAAACACGAGATAACAAGTGCACTGAGGCAGTATATATAGGAGCCCAAATGGTGTGAAATTTGGTATAATATACATGTTTTAAATCGCAGTGAATCAGAAAACTAAAATGCTCATGATAAAATCAACATTTTTTTCATTATAAAGTGAGCCATCCTATAAATTAGGGTGTCCCAGAAATGCTCGAAAACTATTTTTTTTTAAATCTTTAGTGTCTCACCCCTGAAATGTGTCTCTTGGGTACAATGAGTGAATTGGTGAAGTTGTAGCTCATTTGAACAACATTTAGAGGTCCCTCGAGAGCTTTTAAAAATTCCAGTATTAGGCCAACATAAAAATCTAGACGAATCATGGCTCAAATAATGGTGCAGTTCTTGTACATATTACAGTTGAATAAAAATGAAGTTTAAATATGCTTATATTTATCTCATTGCTACCATTCTCTAGGAGTTGAAATTGTGTGATTCTTTATTAGAAAAATGCAATAAATGCTAGAAAACATATAAAATACCTAATGTGCAAAATCTCTAAGCAATGTGCATATTTTTTGAAGATTTAGAATTCTTTTAAATCTAAGCACACGCCAAATTGTTAGCAATTTATCACCAAAAAAGGTTACAAAGGGGGACAGAAATCGGTAACACCAGCATTAGAAAATCAACAATGATACCACATCGCATTCGTAAATGTATAGCTGAAGTCTCCGACATTCGATGCTGTAGTTTGCATGAGTAATAATGCATCGCTTCAAAATGTGCGCTGGCTGCCAGCGTTTCGCAGTATGTACAAAAGATAGTTTGGGTTCTAAAAATCAATTGTACTATTGGGATGAGAAGGCTTCCGCTGGATGTTACTTGGCGTGGCACGCACAATGGATCTAGTACTTGCATTCGCGGTCCGCTCTTCTTGTCATTGGCGCTTGATCCGCCTCTCGATAATCGGGCCTGATTCGATTAGTAAAGAATGGTTGTTAATTACCACCTTGAGGCTTAGCCATCAGTTCGCGTTATTATTATTTTGGGAATTTCTTCTGGGCTTTGCTGCACACCTGGGTTGTATTGGATGCCGATGTCAGCATTCAGACACCTAGGCGTCCTGCATATTAAAGGTGGATGTATGAAAGCACCCGGTGCATTGAAAATTGATATATTGTCACCATACAATGAAACCATCTTTTCTAGCCAATAGCTCGATAATTTTATTGTAATCAGCAGCTTTTAATCGAGTTTACTAAAGTTATGTGTTAGATTTTCCAATCATGGTTGTCGTGAAGCCCCACCGCAGAGCGTACAGCTTTGAAACAGATATCTTGTTGATAAAGTGTCAACAGCGTATGATGAGGAGGCGGTTCTTCTGATCGACTGGACGAAAAATGATGGATCAGTCACCTTTCGTACTTGAGTCTGAACCATTCTTGCAAGTTATTGGGAAACCCTTGTTTTGACAAAGAAAAATCCGACCATTTCCATAAAATGGTAACTGAAACGGGGACCTGCAGAACCGGCAAAATGACGATTGCAAAAGTGTTATGATGGTGGTGCTTTACCATATTTTTTGAAACATCCAACATTGATGCCAGCTTTTGTGAGTCTCCAATTGAAGCCATTGGATATATACCATCTTTTAAAGTCGCAGCGTAGATCTTGGAAAATCTGGCTTGCATCATGACTCTTGCAGAGCGAAGCGGGTATTGACACAATGAATTTTTATGACGGTAGAACCATGAACTAAGAGCGAGCAAATTCTTTGCCCAAGTGTTAAAAACAGGAAAAATTGTGCAGATGGAATCGTGAACAGCTGGCTAAAATTAAAATTTGAAGAACTTTTTGAATCTTTGACGTACCCGAAAGCAGTACAAAGTACAAAATAAATAGTGCTGGAATGCCTATGTTAATATGTATTATTGTTATTTTTTTGCCAGATTGACATTGATTCAAGAATTAAATTTACAAAAATGAATAAAACTTTGCGTTGTACTTTCAACTTAAATTTCAAATTTAAAAATATAAACCATTCGGGATTTACATAATTTGTTTCATTTTATCTTCTAAACAATACTATCACTCAATCGTTTTAACATATCAGTTTTGCACATAATGCAACATAGCCTTTCACGCAGAGGGCCCGATACTCAAGTTTTATGAAATTGTATTAACAGGGGTCGACCGGATGGGGGTCATGCTGCCATGCATGGCGTAGCCACACCCCCATAACCCCCACCCACCTCCCCACGATCCCCCGGAAAGCTAACAACAAAAGCAATTAACATATTTTTTTTGAATTCATGAATGATGTTTTAAAAACAAACAAAAAAAAAACAATTTTGCGAATAACTTGTGGATTGAAAGGGGTTCGGGTTCGGGTTCGGGAGGGGCGGCTCTCAATATATTTGCATTTGGGGGGGGAGTCTGTCTATCTTTTTTATTCATCTTTATATCTATTTTTTTTTCTTTCTATCGGTTAATTTTCTCTAGGTGTCTATTTTTAGTCGACTGGCAGGTGGAGGTCATCTCCATGACGACCGTTGTACATGATGCCAAAAACAAAACAAAAAAATAAAAGCAAAAGAGTCCCATTAAATCCATTTAAAACGATAACTTTGATATAGTATCGTTAAGTAGTGATACATTTCAATGTATGTAAGTTATATATCACACTAATAACAAAATAAATAATAAACAAAAACACTGCTCGATCGACATTACTGTAAAATACTTAATATTTAACCCTGTCTGAGCTATAAATTCGAGCCAGGCCAAAGATGCATTCCGCCAAACATAAACACAAGTAGATAGTGATTTTAATGTGGTCTTATATATATATATATATATTTAAAATAAAGAAATATTGCGAAACTTTTTTTACTCTAGGATTAAATGAGAGTTATTTTTTCCTTCCTGGCACCATTGGATGCTGAAGTAGGATACAGGCGTTAACTACAGCAGGTGGTCTATTACTGCGCATTCCAATGCTGAAACCGTTATAATTTTCGAGCCTCTGGTTTCGTGTAACCCAATTTTTTTTCTTAAAATGTGGTGTACGAGTTAACTCTCAGATCTTCCCTACCCACCCCCCCCCATTCCCTACTTTAATTTTCGCTTCATTGCTGTTCATAGTTTGGTTCCGACTACAATAAATAAAATTTGGTTTCCACGAACCGCTGAAATCTGGCCAGTAGTTGAATAACCACAGGGGAGTGTACCCAGTGTTGCATGAAACCAATATTTGATCTGCCCTACAGATACTAGATGACTGATTACGATACCTCGACGCTGATTGTTGGGTATCGATGCTAAAGGGGAAATCGCATCTGCCCACCTTGCTTCCCTACCCCCAAGAAAAAAAATAAATTGCTAGTAGATTTATGATATCAAATATCGACATTGGTCGTGCTAACCCCCACCCTCTAAATTTCCCCCCCTCCCACACCCCCTTTTATTTCTCTATCGCCTGACACCACAATGACCGTTATAATGTGTGCGCATCGCTGCTATTGTTGTCGCATTTAGTCACGTGACATTATCACTAGATCATGTGATCAAACAAACAAAAAAATCAGGGGTGGATTGCCCGAGATTTAGCAGCTGAAATGTGCAGCACAGCGTGGCGTTTTGTTTCGCACAAGTCGTGTGGATCTGACTGCAGCGTGTGGATCTGACTGCAGCGTGTGGCCCTGACTGCAGCGTGTGGCTCTGACTGCATCGTGTGGCCTGGCCAAAAACACAGAATAAATGTATATGTTACTTTCACTACGTAGGCCTACTTTACAATCCCCACAGGTCACATGATCTTTTTATGTATCAGGACATGGTGTGGCTATCGCAATGTGCCCAACATACCAGTGCCCAACATACCGGTGCCCAACATACCAGTGCCCAACATACCAGTGCCCAACATACCAGTGTTGAAAATACCATTGCCCAACATACCATTGCCCAACATACCGGTGCCCAACATACCATTGCCCAACATACCATTGCCCAACATACCGATGCCCAACATACCAATGCCCAACATACCGGTGCCCAACATGCCAATGCCCAACATACCGGTGCCCAACATACCAGTGCCCAACATACCGGTGCCCAACATACCAGTGTCGAACATACCAGTGCCCAACATACCAATGCCCAACATACCAGTGTCGAACATACCAGTGCCCAACATACCAATTCCCAACATACCAGTGTCGAACATACCAGTGCCCAACATACCAATGCCCAACATACCAATGCCCAACATACCAGTGCCCAACATACCGGTGCCCAACTTTAACCCAAATAAACGTGTCAGACTGAACGGTTCATATGGATTGACAAGTTAGGTACCTGACAATGGGTCCCCACTCACTAAAGGGGACCCTTCCCCCAAACACACACACAATTGCTATTGAGACTTTTTTTTTACTAACCCATGCAGTAGAATGTCAATAATAAAACATAAAACACATACTATAATACAAAACTATCTTTTCAAAAAGAAGAGTAAACATTAGGGTCAATTACTAGAAATTCTGTAACTAATTATTTAAATGGCTCAGTCGCCGTATAAATCAGCCAATCCATCTTTACAGTACTCACTATTTAGACACAGACATGTCACTCATGCCATCTTACAGTACTCACCATTTAGACACAGACAAGTCAGTCATGCCATCTTACAGTACTCACCATTTAGACACAGACAAGTCAGTCAAGTATAATGGTAAGTGTGCAAATATTTCATCAAAACTAAACAAAGAAATCATGTTGGAAAATGAGCCTGGTAGTCACACAGTATCAGATTTTCGAGCCAACCAGGTGACACACTTTCTTCACTGACCGACACACTTTCTTCACTGGCTGACACACTTTCTTCACTGACCGACACACACACAAAAAAAAAATGTGCTCATATAATTGGATTATGACGTCATTAAAAGACTTCCATCAGAAGGTGTAGAACCAAATAACAACATTTTTACAATTATAAAAAAAAAAAGTGTTATACAAAAAAAAACAAACTATAAAGAAGCCAGTGGCGTAACGAGTTTAACTGCGCCCGGGGCACAATACCGTTTAGCGCAACCCACCCCGCCATTCGAAAACCATATAATATTATATGTGTATACCTTTGACGCTCCTTTGTGAGTAGCGCTCGGAGCATGATGCCCTCCTTTGCCCACCCCTGGCTACGCCACTGAAAGAAGCTTTAGGTCATCTATTATGATTGAAGAAATTCATTCATGCTCAAATTTGTGTATGTGTGTGCGCGTGTGTGCGCTAGTCCACGGTGACTACACTTTAACAGAGTATAACCTCTGACCCAATCTAGAATGTCCCACTCTTTCTCTTCTCTAAGTTGTTTGATCAACCAGTTAATTTTTATTTTTTTGAAAGGGAAACAACCATTCCCTCCCCCCCCCCCCCCATCAGTAACATGTTTTGTACAATCATAGTCAGACTTGGTCTAGTATTTCCCCGGCTACCTACGTGGTAAATTAAGTTAATCAACAGGGATACAAGTCTTAGATTTACGCATAATTAAGCCAGTATCTTCTGCCAGAGCCTCGTTCCCGAATTGAGTTGCCAGATAGTAGTGACGCGTGCAAAGCCACGCGGGAGAAACGTCAGATTAGCCAGATTGTAATGAGATATTCTTAAGGCTATAAAAAATGTAACTTTTTTTGCCTTTTTTTTTTTGTTTAACTGTCGCATTTTTTTTTAAACTTAAAAAAAAAGAACATTTCGTCTGACAGTCAGCATAAATTATTTCACATATATTTTAAGTTGACAGTATAAATGTAAACAAAGGTAGTTTTTTTTTAAAGTTTGGACTGTCTTTTTCTACTCTATTGTTATTGTTTTTCTTAAGAAGTCCTTGTTCTTGGCTAGAAAGTTTAAGGTGTGAAATATCATGCATTTTTTTGTCAAAGTTGTAGTGAAATATATTGTTAACGAGGATAAGATGCTATCATTTGATGCTGTATCTACTGCGGACAATAGTTCTTACACATTCCGATCAGCACCGTCTTATTATTATTATAGGGCCCTCAAAACAGTGTACTTGGTGGCCCATGTAAGACAGACATTCTAAAGAATAATAATAAAATGTCGGCAGTGGCGCAACTGGGGGGGGCATTTGGGGCATTTGCCCTCCGAAATAAAAAAAATTAAAAGATTAAACCAAAATTTTTCTAAATAAAATACAAATATATAAATAATGTGATTTTTAATACAAGTGATTTTTTCCCCCCCTGAAAGTTTGGGCGAGTTGCGCCTCTGAATGTCGGTAGCCAGTTTGGCTCTGGAAATATGAATACTTTAAATAGAAATTATAACAAGGCACCTGTCATTAGATAAGACAATCGAGGCACACTGTTAGTCCTAAACATGTTTTGAAAAAATTGCCCACAGGAAATTTATTGAGCAGAAAAGATTTAGTTATATACACAGAGTGGCCAAAAAGTAGGTTTACAGTTATTAAACTAACTTTTATATGGTTGAAGTTACTTGCTTAGTAATACCGATAATGAAGGAGGACATTTTGATCATCTGAGATATTAAATTGTTTATGTTAACAGATGTAATGGATTTCCCGCTGTTCTAGTGTCGAATTTTCAAATAAATAGTCTAGTGATAAACCTACTTTTGGGCCACCCTGTATGTACACAGAATTTAAAGTGCACACGATATAAAGTGCACACAATATAAAGTGCACAGAATATAAAGTGCACAGAATGTGCATCGTCAATGAAATTTGCTTACTCCGCCATATTTGCGTATTATTCTATCAATATGTAGGTGATACACTATTTAAATAACACTCATGACGGAATATTTTTTTAATTATTATTACATACTTTAAAAAAGCGACACGCCTTCTGTACAATATAATATACTCTGCGTGCATGTATGTTATGTATTTTTCTAAACCAAATTCTGGTCAAAACAACTTGATGGGAGCCTGATGATCAAGTTTGATTCGTATATTTCTGTCATATCTATCACTTACCTTTATAATTTGCTTCATTTTACTTTATTTATTTATTTTGGTTACTCTTTTCCTGGGGTATCTGTACACTGCAATAAATTACTCATCCAACAAGCTCTGCACACAATCAATAAACCCAAAGAATGGTTTCACCGCACCCAAACACCCCTAGGGAGGAGGCGTTCATGGAGGTGGATTGTGGATTGAAGCGCTATTTATTTATATATTTAAAAAAAAAGTAAACTATAAGTAGGCCCTATGTGTATGTTTTAGACCAGAGAATGGCTTTTTTATCCATTTGCCAGATTAAAAAGAAAGTGATGAGCTAATAACATTTTTACAGCCCATTAATTAGCTCTCGTGAATGGATTGATCCAACCTGGCCACGAGTCAACAGTGGTGGGTGCAGTGATGAATGTGGCCAGGACCGTGTCGTGGCTGAAAGCCACCGCGGAAATTTTTATTGTCTATTGTTAGCCTGAAGTGTGGAGTGCAGTAGAGTGAATCTCAGGCCATCGGTTTGATATTTGGGGGGGGAACAAAACAAAGACACATTATTTCACGAAGATATACAGACTATACGTATAGTTTACATTTGTGTATGTATCATATTATTGCAGATCAAGGTATTATTTTGTTCTGTCATAAAGGATTCAATAACACGATGACATATTTTGATGCTATTCTCTGTTATTTTTTTTGGAAACGGTGTTAGCAGAAAACATACCCGGGACTTAGAAAGCTCACATATATAACAAAATACACACAAAGAATGGCATATACATAGAACAAAAAACATATGTAGAGGAACGCATACAGGGAACGATGCTGACACAGAAATACACAGAAACCATAACACATACATAGAAGAACATTTATATATATATATATATATATATATATATATAGTAGAGCTAATTAACAAAAGGAAAGATAATATCTACGCCAAACATTGAATCTTGCGATGAGTCCATGCTAAACGATGAGGTCCAATTCTGATAATATTCTCTTCTTTGACTTTACGATACTTTATAATACTGATAAAAAAGTTTCTTACTATGTAAGATGTTAAATCCTTGATAAGGGTTATCACCGCTTCTTACAACAGAGAATGATTACGTCAATTCTCTCGATTATCTTGTTGACTGCCGTAGTCAGTAAGAAACCTCAAAGAAAGCTCTCTCTGTATATTCCTGTAAGGACGCTTATCTTTAATCTGTGTCACCGAGAGGCTATCTATCAGGGCCGTGGTAAGGGTAGGTGAAGCTGCCATCCACACACACACACACCAGGGTCCCCAGCCATTGGTGGTACGATTATCTGCGATAAAATGACTAAGACATAGGTGTGAGTGGTCGAAAGGGGCCCAGTGAAGGGGCATTGTCCGGGGAGGGGCACAAAGATAACTTGGTGGTAAACCTGCTTCTACCATCAGAGGAGGGTGTTTACAAATAAAAATGTTGTGTGTATTTTACAAACTTGTAAAGTCTCTTTCTTTCTCTCTCTCTTTCTGTATCTCTTTCTATCTCTCTCTCTCTTCTTTCTCTCTCTTTCTATCTCTGTCTTTTTTTTTTTTGTTTCTGCCTTTTTTTTTTGGGGATATAGCTTCAACACACTTTGGTCACCCCCCCCCCGACACACACATACATACATACAACATCTCGCCTAGGAGGGAAGAAATTTGCTCATTTGTCTCCCATCCTCTGATTTTTACTTTCCAAAAAAATATTTTAAAAACTCATAGGACAAAAAAAATTGATTTTTTTTCACACCCACCTACCCCCCACCCCCTTCCCCCTTTCCCTTTTCCTCTCCCCCCATTCAAACAAACAAATCATGTATGATGACGTCACCGCGGCGTTTTCCAGAACTCACCACCGGGCGACGAGCTTTTGTCGAATTTCCTCAAACGGATCTAACTTTTTTACATCCCAGCTATTGCACTTGGATCAGTTCTGGCTGGTAGCGGTCACTCCCTCCCCCCTCCTTCCCCCCCCCCCGTATTCATTCATTGGGATTCAGGTTTTCAACTGTCTCCGTGGAAAGACGATAATTACATCTCTCATTAGTATCACCCACTCCGTTGTCCATTATAGGCGTGATGTGGTTTCAAACTGGCGTAGTCATTTATTTCTTTGTGGCTGAGGTTTGCCCGTGGGGTGGGGGAGGGGATGGTGGGGGGGATAGGTGGGGGGAATTTTATTTTAGAAACGACCACAGTAGAAATCTAGTACACACAGACACTATAATGAGGTAATGATAAAAGTGGTTTGTTGAAATATAAAAAGATATTGAAATTGTTAGAAATCTGGCATAAGTAATTATAAGATTAAAAAGAAGCCAGATAAAACCTGTTTTTTTGTTTACATCAAATCCCTGAAATGTAAAAGAATTATCATTAAGCTATCCTCTAACCAAAGAATTTCGCGTATCTAGGTAGCTCGCGAAATTCGCCCCTCTTTCGCGGCAATGTATTTATATGGAGATGCTCAAACCGCGTAGAATTTCCGCGGCGGTGAGAAATTTATATCGCTTCTTTCAGAGTTTTTTCGCGTTTCGCAGTGTAACAATCCAAATGGCTGCCTAAACATCGACTCAAATGAAAATTATGGTTAAAATTGATATAAATGTCTTAAACAAATAAGACTTACATTTATATATAGCAACTTGAATTATATCAGATTATACCAAAAAGTAAGTGTTTTTTTTTCACTTTTTACTTGTAAAATACCATAACTGTAGAAAATATATCATAAGAAGAAAATGTCTGCCGACGTCTTCAAATAAACAAAAAGAAAATTTAAAAAAATAATTATATCCGGTCGGCTGACGCCTACGTTCGCTTCGCTTAGGTGTAGCGAGGGTTTTTCGCGCTTTGAAAAATCTCACGTGAGAAATAGCGCAGCGGGAACGCTTCGCTTTGATTTGAGGATAGCTTTATTTTTTAACAAACACAAAAATATTCTAATTTTAGAAGGCAATATTTTTCATAAGTAGTCTTCGAGATAAACTTAAAATATCAATTAGCATTCAACAGTTTTTGTTTTCTAAATGTCAACTATAAACTAAAATTAAAACAAATAAATAAAAAAATAAAAACACGTAAGAAAAGAAGATTTAAAATAATAATAATAATAATAAGACTTTTATTGAAATGTACAAAAAAAGTCAAAATATATTTACTTTACGCTTAGGTCTAGTGTTGTTTTTGTCGACGAAAACTAAAACTACAACCTTCGTTCACGAAAATGTTGACTTTTCGTCAACGAGAACTAAAACTAAAACCTTCGTTCACGAAAATGTTGACTTTTCGTCAACGAGAAATAAAACTAAAACTAAAACCTTCGTTCACGAAAATGTTGACTTTCGTCTACGAGAACTAAAACTAAAACCTTCGTTCACGAAAATGTTGACTTTTCGTCAATGAGAACTAAAACTAAAACTAAAACCTTCGTTCACGAAAATGTTGACTTTTCGTCAACGAGAACTAAAACTAAAATTAGCAGCAAGACTAAAACTAGACGAAAACTAAATCTGGTAGACAAAAGACTGAATAAAAACTGAAACTAAAACTCCCCAACGAAATAAAACCAATCCCCATTTATCGTTCTTTTTCGGTACTGCGAGCGAACCATCTATTCTACGAAATTATTATGGCCTAGGACATATCTAATTTCTTTGATGATCGCGCATGCGCATCAACTGGGCGATAATATAAGCAGGGTTGTTAACAAAACTCTAAAATTCTATCGTCAATACCGATACCAATACTTCATGAAAATAGTATCGCCAATACCAATACAAATACTCAAGTAAAAATGTATTGCCAAAATCGATACCGATACAATACCAATACTTTTGAGAACAACAAAATGTTTTTATTTAAAATATAATGAGTGCGAGTTTCTCAAGTTTTTAAAAAATGTAAAAACAATAGAATACATTGTCATAGCACAATTTTAATGCTAATAACTTCACTTGGCAGCACGTAAAAAACTGAAACTAAAATAGGACCTGTGACTAAAACAACACTATTAAGGTCATACATCACACCTACTAAACAGGGGAGCAAATTGTGGATTAATTGTTTCATTTTTTATGGTACTCACACTTTTACTTAGTTAATATATTTTAAAAAAAATAAATTTTTGTGTGATCTAAGCCTAGGAAAATATACTTATATTATAGTATATATTAATAAAAAGTCTATACTTTAGAAAAAGGTTTTATATTTTATAATTTTTAGTGTCAAAACTCTGGTTTTAACTATTAAAAGACATCCTTTCATGAGGATAGAAGACATAGACGAATCTCCCAAAACACAGCTTAAAATTGATTAATAAATTAATACCGCCAGACTCAGCAAGTGTAATACAAGTCTATATAAAAACTGTTATATCTGTATTATATTTATTTATTTATATTTTTACTCAAATAGCTTGATTAGTAATATGTTATTTATTTAATTTTTGTACTCCTTCATTGAAAATTCTTTGAAAAGGTGTAGTATGATGGTGCATTGAATTTAACGTGATATCAGTAGATTAGTCTTCATGTTGTTATTAGAATAGAGCAGAACAAGGAAAGGGGGATACTCTATTCTGTGTGACGTCATTTCAGGAAGAGTTGTTGTCTCCCGCCATTAGTGTTGTATTGTGTGTTCAATGGACATTGTGCTGAGATTCAATACTTTCATCTATCTATCTATCTATCTATCTCATCTATCTATCTATCTATCTATCTATCTATCTATCTATCTATCTATAACAGTATAATAATACAGAGATAGGATGATTACTTTGTGGATTGTGCGAAATAAACTTGTTGTAAACTGGGTAAGTTAACGACCAAAAACCAGAATTACGGAACCATCTTCACTGTTGCGTATGTAAATCTCTATACTTATAAGACGCATTTGTTGTCTGTCTGTTCCCTTATAGATCCCTCAAGATCCAGAAAACCAAATAACGTGAAATTTGTTACACATACACATAATTACATGGGCAAGGTTATAGGACATGTTTCGTTTCATCTCGATGGGTAGTTTAATTGTAATTAATTATTTTAGTATTTTACTATATTAAAGTAATCTCGACGGCGCCATAGATAAAATTCATCTGTGACGTCATTTCCCTATGATACATTATTAAAAGAGGGGTAACTCCCGGAAACTCCAATTGTAAACACGATGAAATCAATAGTCATATCTATTTACCTATCGTTTTATGTATTCGGAAGATTAAAATTAAAGGTGCACTTTAATAAACCGAAATACGTTAATTAAAATGTTTCTGTGACATTATTAACATTATTTATTATCTCAATGGGTAGTTTAATTGTAATTAATTATTTTAGTATTTTGCTGGTGTTTTAAATGTTATTGCATTCAAATTGTATCAATGCACAGGGAATCCCCTGTATTCGCGCACCAAGTGACGGAGAAGAAAGGGTTAGGGACGAAAAAAAAAAAATATTGTTTTTTTTTTTTTCATGCTGCAATTACCCGGCTTTGGCCGGGATTAAAATAAGGTTTTCTGTTTATTTAAGAAGCGTAATTTGACGTTTAATTGTACAGAGAGAGGGAGGGGGGAGAGAGATAAAGAGAGAGGTGGGGCAGGGAGGGAGAGGAAAGGAAGGGGCAGGGAGGGGAGAGAAGGAGGGAGGGAGGGAGAGGGAGGGTTGGAGAGAGAGGGAGGGAGAAAGGGAGGGAAGGAAAGAGAAAGGAAGGGGGGAGTAGGGAGGGAGATAGAGGGGAGGGAGGGAGATAGAGGGGAGGGGGGAGAGATAAAGAGAGAGGGGGGAAGGGAGGGAGAGGAAATGAGGGAGGGAGGGGGATGGAGAGAGAGGGAGACGGGAGAGAGAAAGGAGGGAGGGAGAGAAAGGGGAGGGAAGGAGAGAGGGAGATGGGAGAGTTAGGGAGGGAAGGAGAGGGAGTGATAAAGGGAGGGAGGGAAAGAGAAAGGGATAGAGGGGATAGGAAGGGAGAGAGAGGGGAGGGAGGGAGAGAGAGAGGAAGGGAGAGGGGGTTAGGGAGAAAACAAAAAACTTATTTTAAACCAGGGCAAAGCCGGGTACTTGCAACTAGTATTATTATATAGGGCCAAAATGCCAAATAGCTTTATCGTCAGTAGCGCAAAAAATAATACATTTTTTAACCTCTTAAGCTATGTAATTAAATTTTAATTTTTATCTATTTATGTTTTTTTTAGAAGTGCCTGATCAAGCAAAGTAGCGAATGTGAGAAATGTAGCGCAACAGTGTATAATCTTTAGGCTTTCACTTGGTCTAATAGAACGTGAGAAATGTGGCACAACAGTGTATAAAGGTTAGACTTTCACTTGGTCTAATAGAATGTGAGAAATGTGGCACAAAAGTGTATAATCTTTAGGCTTTCACTTGGTCTAATAGAATGTGAGAAATGTGGCACAAAAGTGTATAATCTTTAGGCTTTCACTTGGTCTAATAAAACGTGAGAAATGTGGCACAACAGTGTATAAAGGTTAGACTTTCACTTGGTCTAATAGAACGTGAGAAATGTGGCACAACAGTGTATAAAGGTTAGACTTTCACTTGGTCTAATAGAACGTGAGAAATGTGGCACAACAGTGTATAAAGGTTAGACTTTCACTTGGTCTAATAGAATGTGAGAAATGTGGCACAAAAGTGTATAATCTTTAGGCTTTCACTTGGTCTAATAGAATGGGATTAAAAAAAAACAAAAATAAAACAAACGTGATTCTTTTCAAATTTTCGTGTACAAATAGTGTTGACCTTCATTCTTTTCGTGACCCCCCCCACCCCCACACATATACATACAACCAACTCCCTCACCCTACCCACCCATTCATTTTCACCAGCATCGTGATTTATTTGCCCTTGACCGCGGGCTACTACTATGGTCTTCATTGAACCGAGCCCAGAGTTTCCTGTCCCAGTCCACTGATGGAGCCTTTTTATAAGGGCGTGACACCCCATCGACTACCCCAGCTGTTAGTCTCATCACGGGGCGTGACGGGGGGTACTCGGCCTGCTGAATGCCACCAAAAAGATCTCCAGCGTACAATAGGTCATTTCCACGCACTGGGTGGTCAAACATCACTAAAGGACAAAAGACCAATTACCGTTACATAAACCCATAGAAATGGGAGTGAAACAGAACATAACAGTAAAGAAAAATAGTGTGAAAATATTAAAATAATGAGAAATATTAAAATAATGAGAAATATTGAAATAATGAGAAATATTAAAATAATGAGAAATATTGAAATAATGAGAAATATTGAAATAATGAGAAATATTGAAATAATGAGAAATATTAAAATAATGAGAAATATTAAGATAATGGGAAATATTAAAATAATGAGAAATGTTAAAATAATGAGAAATGTTATAATAATGAGAAATATTAAAATAATGAGAAACATTAAAATAAAAAATATTAAAATAATGAGAAATGTTAAAATATGAGAAATGTTTAAATAATGAGAAATATTCAAATAATGAGAAATATTCAAATAACGAGAAATATTAAAATAATGAGAAATATTAAAATAACGAAAAATATTAAAATAATGAGAAATATAAAAAAAGCGAAATATTAAAATAAATGATACCTAAAAATCCAAAATGTAAAAAATATAATCATTTTATTTAAAACAAGCAATCTAAGCCTGTTCCATTCTGGACACATGACGTGTTAGAGCATTTTCGTATTATGTATCAGTACGTATGCTATCTTTCAGTAAATATTTGTAAATTTTGTAAATGTTTATAAATTCAATTGTGTAATGCATATATCTGAAACAAGATATTAAAAAGACGTTTCTTTATATTTGAAAACAAAATTATTTTCTCTTAAATCTAACTACAAGTGGTTTGTGGTCACTGAAATAGGACTCATAATTGAAACATTCTAAATTGTAGTCATTTAATCGTCCGAAAACTCCGTCAATTGTTGTTTGATAAATTGTTGTTGCCAATCTTGGTGAAAGTAGTTCAATGTTGAAGTTTGTTTCGAAGAAGTTTTCAATTTCTGCCCCGGGCTCTTTGAAATCTTGATTGAAGTCCCAACAAATGATGACTTTTGGTTGATTGAGCTGTGCTGCAAAGTTGTCATTGATTATGGGTTTTATAAAAAGTAAGGGAAGTAAGTCATGTTGAATAACTGTTACAAAAATAAATAATGATTTCGCCCCTTTGTTTAGCTTATAAACTATATATAATATATAAGCCCCTTAGGAGCCCTGAAGCCCGGTCCTGAGAGGTCCTATCGCAAAATAAACTTTTTATGTACACATGACAGGCCAAGACCTACAAAATGATATATACATCATGGGTCTAGGACTTATGGTTGCTGAGATATAGGGCGCTCCATTATTAATATAGCTTATATAGTAAAAAACGGTACTTTATAAGGCCCCTTTTACGGCTCTGAGAGGTCAGATCGCGAAAAGGAAAAAAGTCATTTCTTGGCAGGCCAAGACCTACAAAATGATATAAACATCATGGGTCTAGGACTTATGGTTGTTGAGATCTAGGGTGATGACAGACAGACAGACAGACAGACAGACAGATAGACAAAACGGGGACAAAAAAAGAACTGCAACAGAATCACAATTTTCTTCGGAATTTACCGCGTTATTTGTGAGGGTATGATAATGTTTTTTTCCCCTAAGAGTCATTCCACCTTAAAGCCACATATCAGATTTTCCCATGAGTAGTGCGATTAACGTAACTTTTTTCTATGTTAATTTATATATTTTCTTTCTAATTCTTTTTTAACAATATAACATTGCTCAGTTAGTCAATTAGCCATTAAAGCATTCTACTCTACAATCAAATTTCAATTGAGATTATTTATTAAAAAAAAAATGGAAATTTTGGGGACTATGGAAATGATAAATCTATTTTATATAATTATATTTTTATATGATTCGGTTCTTGAGTTTCTGAACAAGAGCAAGTTTGGATTTTGAGCGATTACTGCATTAGTAATAATAATAATAATAGTAATAATAATAACAGTAATAATAATAATAGTAATAATAATAATAGTAATAATAATAATAGTAATAATAATAATAGTAATAATAATAATAGTAATAATAATAACAGTAATAATAATAATAGTAATAATAATAGTAATATTAATAGTGATAATAATAATAGTAATAATAATAATAGTAATAATAATAATAGTAATAATAATAGTAATAATAATAATAGTGATAATAATAATAGTAATAATAATAAGTACACCTGTTTCAAAATAAATAAAAATAGAAGCTGTATGGAAGTGAAAGTTCATGTTGAGATTGTTGACCTCTGGGAGTGTTCGTTGAATGGTTTCGGAAGCATGTTATATATCCAACCGTAAAACGCCTTTGATTAAAACGATATCTTCTCTTCACCGCCTCCAGATCACGGTCAGTTGTAAATCCTGGACCACTAACAGTAAAAAAAATCAGATGTTGGTCAGCTGTTGATCACGCGTCTTGACCGACTCAAGTGTTTACAAGTTTTTTGTCAAAAGACTCCCTCAGTGTCAGCGTCAGATGTTAAGGGATAACAAACAGTCTGCGGTGTCAAGGGAATTGGGGAGGGGGGGGGAAATAACAAAAACAACAAAACTTTTCAATAGCCAATGTACTTGGGGTGGGGGGGGGCGGTGAGATTGCAGCTTGATGGGGGGGGGTGGAGGTCGGGGTGGGATGGGGGGTAACCCCCTCCCCATTGTATTTATCCGAAGGTGGAATGTACCAAGGACAATGTCTTGTCGACAGAAGAGAGTTGTAAAACTGTACGGGTCTTTTTTAATTCAAAAAGACCCAGTAATATACATGTGTGAGTGAGTGTGATGAATTAAGGAGTTACCGCCTCCACCCCCTCCCCCCCCCCCACGGCTAAGAGTTATTTCCTCTCTTCCGCTTCTCCCCCCCCCCACACACACACCACCCGGCCATTCGCCGGATATGGGTCATCGAAATGTTAAATTGCGTTCAGAGATATTATTATTTATTTATTTATTTATTTTTTTATTCACTTTTCTTTTCCTTTCAGCGCTGTCATAATCCGGCATCTGAGAGGACGACGACACACACACACGCACACACTTAAGTTCAAGGACGTTGGCGGCTGAGCCCCTTCCTCAAGAGCATGTGCTCAACATGTCAAATGTAATGATCAAAGTGTCATACAGATGAGCGAGTTTGAGGTGGGGAGGGGGTGAGTGTTTTATATATATATATACATACACATACATATGCATGTGTGTGGGTGTGTGGTTGAGGAAGGAAGGGTAAAGGATTAGGTAAAGAGCCAGACTGTTAGATCTTTATCCCTAATTGTTATTTATAGCGATGAAAATTGGGCACAACGTTCAGTTTTAACCGCGGAATGTCTTTGTGATCTGAAACACTTCGTCTTTTGGGAAAATAGAGGTGGCCGGGGAAGGGGAGGGCGTGGGAGGGGGGTAAAAATGTATGAGAGAGAATCTCCCACTTCTCCCCCCCCCCCCTTAGTTATATAGCGGAATAGAATAAGAATTGAAATAAATAAACATATATTGTGATTGTTAAGCGACATATTACTCGCAGACAAATACCAATTGGAGCCGGAGTCACCATGACTAGACGATCTAATTGGATTGTACGGAGTCTCTTTTTGTGTCTGGGTGGGGGGGGGGGTCGCGGAGTGGGTTGGTGTGGGGGGGGGCGATAGATGCATGCTTCCTGACCTGGGAGCTGGTAGGCCCAGAAATACATTATTGTGGAGTTAATAAAATTTGCCACAACACACACCAACTGAAAGGCGTGGTGAGTGCAATAGACCTTAGAGATCTGTCGAGAAGACATTCACATATAGATTAGTGCGGACACAGCTAATCTCTGGAATCATATAATCAGACCACAAAACAAACTCTTAAACGGATAACAATCAAAGGAAAACAAAACAAACAAACACCTTTAGCGATAATTTCTGCGATGTTCACTCACAGGTGTGGGCATATCCTTTGAGAATTAACGACAACGTTCAAATTGTTTATGAGCTTATTGTTTATAGTCTTTTCAATATAACAGAGGCTACAACACTCAAATCTTTATTAAATCTAAAGAATTATAGATACGTTTTTTTTTGTGGGACGGATGGCCGAGTTGTGTAGATACTGGACTGTTTACCTGAGAGTCCTGGGTTCGATCCTCGGTGAGGTACATGGAATTTTTCCAGGTGAAATTTGGTGCAAAGTCGACCCACAAGTCTACCCAGCTTTAACTGGGTACATGACTTAAATTAGGGAAGTAAAGGCGGCTGGGCGTTGTGCTAACCACACAATCCCTTCATATGCCGAGGTTATAGAAACAGATGAATTCTACACTTCATCTGCCCCAATGGCCCGTTAGGGTTAAGAAGGGAACTTTACTTTTTTTTAAGTTTATCTTTTTTTAAAAATTATTTTATTTATTTATTAAATTTATTTAATTCATTAAATTTCCATAATGAAGTAACGACTTCAATTTTTATTTATTATATACAAGTCTTCTGTTTGTTTTGTTTTCTAAGTTGTTTTATTTAAATACGGGTTTGTCTTTGCACTAAGCATCAGTTAAACATAGTCAGTCAAGCTACAGCACAAAAGCAACTTATTTTATTAATATTTCTTTTTTTTCACATCAACGGCCTGAGACAATGGGCCCGGTTGACCCCCCCCCCCGGGCCTGAATGTGTGTATGTATTTGTGAGTAAGAGCCCCTTTGTTTAGCTTATAATCTATATATAATATATAAGCCCTTTATGAACCCTGAAGCCCGGCCCTGAGAGGTCCTATCGCGAAAAGAACTTTTGATGTACACATGGCAGGCCAAGACCTACAAAATGATATATACATCATGGGTCTAGGACTTATGGTTGTTGAGATATAGGGTGATGACAGACAGACAGACAGACAAAACGGGGACAATAGAGCATTTTTTTTTTCGAAAATGCTCTAAAAAAATTAGAAATTTTAATTGTGTCTATGTGCCATGTACATTCTAACCACAATGTCGGAAGAAAACAACCTTTAGCTATCACGCTAAAGAGCTAGCTGGCTGGAAGCCCTGTGTGTGTGTGTGTGTGTGTACATTGTATGTACTGTTGTCTTTTATTTTCTCGCGGGTAGTTTGAGCCCCCCCCCCACCTCGTCATACTAAAGATCCCACCTGTGTGTGTGTCAATGTTTAGACAAGAGAACAAAATGGAGAAATTCCAATTGTGGAAAAGTTCACAGAGGGAATTCCACTTCGACCGCCGAGTGGTTTTACTTCCATTTTATCTTCTGCTTGTGTGTGTGTGTGTGTGTATGTGTGTGTGCCAGGACTGGACAATTAGTTGTCCTGCAGGGGTAGATGAATGAGAGAGAAGGAGGATGAGGGGAAGGGAGGGGAGAGGGAAAGGGTTCGTATTATTGCCACCTGTGGTCAGTGTTTCTTTACGTCAAGCCGGGATCCGGGCCCATTTTTTGAAGTTTGTGGATACATCATTCACTCAAAGGGAAAACAAGAATTCGATTAGGGCGGCAGCTCGTTGGACGGCGCCCTGAGCCACCAGGAGGCGACATATTGGGGGGATCAACACCACACATTACCGGACGGTGGGGAGGGGAGGAGGGTATATTACCGCTATGGCCAATTAGGAGGGGGGGGAGCTAATGCTCTGGACACTGGAATTTGTTTGTGTTTTTTTCTACTTTGAAGTATAGATAGTAAAGGAAGCCAGGTCTAACAATAAAGTGTGATAGAGACGTAGAGAGAGTGTTATGTGTGTGAGTGAATGTGAGTGTATGTGATCGAGTCGTAGAGAGACTGTGTTTGTGTGTGAGTGTATATGATAGAGTCGTAGAGAGAGTGTGTATGTATGTGAGTGTATGTGATAGAGACGTAGAGAGAGCGTGTATGTGTGTGAGTGTATGTGATAGAGACGTAGAGAGAGCGTGTATATGTATGTGTGTGTGTGTAATTTGCTTGTCAGAAACATTCTTGTACTTTACACCTGGCCCGTCAACACCAGGATCGCGTGGTGCTGACAAGGTCAGCATGCCATGACACAGAAAAAAAATGAGTCTGTCAGGCGAAAGTGTAAGTCCAGAGTAAGATATTAAGCGGACAAGTACTGGTTTACTCAAGTCCTGTCACCCAAATCCTTCACCCCTCCCCAACACACACAGACACCAATAAAAACAACTACCCCTTAGAATTGAACACACACACCTCTTTCAGTATCAATCAGTCTATTTACTCCTTCTTCCCATCCATCCACCCATCCATTTACACATCCACTCCTACAACAGCTAAACATTTTTTGACATCCATTCATGCATTCATTCACTTCTGTATTAATCAATTCTTCCTTCCATATATCTATGTCTATTATCTCCTCTGCATCAACTCATCAACTCATTCATCCTCCATACATCCATCACCCATCCATCCCTCTTCCATTAATTTACCCATTCATCCTCCATACATCCATCACCCATCCATCCCTCTTCCATTAATCTACCCATTCATCCTCCATACATCCATCACCCATCCATCCCTCTTCCATTAATCTACCCATTCATCCTCCATACATCCATCACCCATCCATCCCTCTTCCATTAATCTACCCATTCATCCTCCATACATGCATCCTCAATCCACCCATTCATCCTCCATCTATTCATTTTTCATCCACATATTCATCCTATATCCATCCACCCACTTATCCTCCATTTATTTATCCTATCCAACCAGCCATCCACTCAATGATTAATCCACGTATAGAACTGACCACCCCAACCATTCGTCCAACACCCACACACACACACACAGATCTCTACTTCCGTTCGTTCATCCAGCCGTCCAGTGAACCAGTCATTTATCGATTCAACATCACTCCGTCTGATTGATTACACCGTGTTGATTGATCGCACTGTGCTGAGTTTGATTCCAAAAATGTTACAGAGTGATTCACTGCCAGAAATCGACATATTCCACAACATTTTAGGACAAGTTAGTGGCTGAACCAAGTGGACCAGTTATTGACTGAACCAAGGGGACAAGTTAGTGACTGAACCAAGGGGACAAGTTAGTGACTGAACCAAGGGGACAAGTTAGTGAGTGAACCAAGGGGACAAGTTAGTGACTGAACCAAGGGGACAAGTTAGTGACTGGACCAAGGGGACAAGTTAGTAATTAAACCAAGGGGACAGATTAGTGACCGAACCAAGGGGACAGGTTAGTGACTGAAACAAAACAGCGCAACGTACACTACAATGCGAAGTCAGAGACAGCGGGGGGGGGGGGGGGGGCGGGCTCAAAATTTATTTTATGAAACTTGCCGAGGTACGTGCGTAACAACACCCCCCCCCCTCCCCATTCCCCTCCCTTGTGTTTGGCTACTTCTGGTTGTACTGTTTCATCCGTGTGATATTAAGGACAAGAAAATAAAAAAAAGTAAAAAAAAAAACAACAGCGTTTGGCTAGTGCACTGGTCTAAAAATAGATTTTCATACACGTTTGCAAATTTACGTGCCGGAAACAGCTATCACATTTGGCAGACATTTGGCAACATGTCTGGCTGTTTATTAATCAAGTTGCCACATTGGCCTGACTCTAAAAAAAAAACCTCTCACTTTCGCTCTCTGCCCCCCCCCTCTCTCTCTCTTTCTCTCTCTCTCTCTACATATATACCCCCCCCCCTCAATCCTACCCCCCCCAACTCACATCCCCCCCGGTACGATGTTTTAAAATAAATATTTATGCATTCGGTAGAAATGTTCAGCCGTGAAATGGAACCCAAGTCTCGTTCCAGACACGCTTGATGACTTTTCCATCTTCAACAAATATTCCAAAAGACTCTGGTACTGTTTCCTTTTCATTTCAGTCTCCAGATGGTTCCGTGTAAGGGGGGGGGGGGTCATCGAGTCAACTAGGTCAGTGGGCACTGACAGTGAGGGGTGGGGGCGGGGGGAGGGGTGAGAAGTTGGGGGGGGGTAGAATGGGGGGGATAATTCTGTTTATTTTATTTCTATTATTTTTTTTTTAATTTTCTAGAAATGATAAATTCCATTCATATCTGGAGAATATGGACTTACAAATTTTTTCCCCCATGTTTTCTCGTTAAGAGAGAGAGAGAAAAAACAACAAGAAAGTTTTGACGCGATTCTTTGGCGAAGGTTTTTTTTTCTTTCTTTCTGGGTTTTTTTCTTTTTTCTGTTGTTTTCGTTGCCATAATGTTTCTTATGGCGGTTTTATTTGGTTGATTGCTTTCCCAGGCTGCGAGTGACTATTACAGATCATTTTACGACGATGAAGAGTGTGCGTACGCGTGTATAGTAGTAGTAGTAATGTATGTCTGTGTGTCAGTCGGCTTGAATAATGTATATCTGTCTGTGTGTGTGTATCAGTCGGCCTGAATAATGTATGTCTGTGTTTGTGTGTGTGTGTGTGTGTCAGTCGGCTTGAATAATGTATGTCTGTCTGTGTGATTATGTCTTTCAGTTGGCCTGAATAATTCAAGTCTGTAAATGTCTGTCAGTTGTCCTGAAAATGTATGTCAGTTTGTGTGAATTTTCTGTCTATCAGTCAGTCAATCAGTCGGCCTGAAGTGAATAATGTATATCTGTCTAACAAGGACGAATACCAAATGTGGGACCAGGAGGCACGTTTTGTAACAACTCGGTGATTAAAACATTTCCTATCGCGAAGTCTCCCTGTGGTACGAGGCTTGGTGTACTCACCCTGGTCGCCGCCTCCTCCAGACCACCTCTTGTACTGTGGGCAGTAAAGTGACGATGATATATATCTAATTAAATAATAGCGGTTTGGGTTCTGCGTTAAATCGAAAGTAAAGAATTAATACAACAGTATTCCAGTTTAAAAATACAATCATGAACAAATCGGAACTGCCCGAAACCAAAAAAAAAAGCCTACCGATCAAGCCTAAGGGGATATAACTCTATGCAAAGGTTTTGCAGGGTACAGCTAGAATATATAACTGGTCCTAAATACATTGCAGAAATATTATTTCAGTTTTATTTTCAAGACTGCTAAGTTCTATTTCCTTTACGTAAAACAGTAGGGGCGGCACAAGAAATTGATAACAGACGCGACAAACGTAACCCCAGCACCTGATTTAGGAGGAGGAAGAAAGGAAGGTAGGGGCGCAAAGGGGTATTAATCTGTCACTGTTAACAGCTATCGGCCCTGAATATGGTACTTGAAGAGGGCACCACGTACTGGCAGGGCCGCTTTATCAACTAGGCACAGTAGGCACTGTGCCTAGGGCCTACGGACTTTTCCAAGGCCTACGAAAGCCAGAATATAAAGTGAAAACAAGTTCAGAATGCCAATAAAATATAATAATGTTTGTTTTAAAGTAACTATATATAACCGTGTGAGATGAGCACGTCAAGCTGCAGTGCTGTAAATCTGTAAATTACAGTATGTGAACTTTTCGGCTCTTTGTCTTAGCAAAGTCACATATGACGTCCTCAAAGTTTATTTAGATTTCATATCACAAAGAAGTGCGGGTGCATTCTTGAAAAAAAATTAAAAATGAAGATGGGGAGGGCCTACGACTTTGAAAGTGCCCAGGGCCTACGATGACCTTAAAACGGGCCTGCGTACTGGTATCAGTTTGTGTATGGCCCTCCTCTGTCCCTCCCCGGGAATTATGACCTAACTATGTATGATGCGTGTTTATTTTTTGATATGTATTCAATATGTTTACTTGTAGTGGTTTTTTTTTCGCCTCTTTGTTTGTTATATATTAATTGCCGTAACATTACACATTACGTTTAAGTGTTTAAGTTAGGTTCTATTGTATTGCTTGCCTGCGGACATGGATCATACAGTGTGGCTGGGGTTATGAACCAAGGATGTACTTTATAATTCCAAGGTCACTACGGATGCTTAAAGCCTCTCTCTCTCTCTCTCTCTCTCTCTCTCTCTCACACACACACACACACTCTCACACTCTCTGTCCCCCCCCCCCCACCGTAGCCCCAGACACACTCCATCTTCACGTTGTGTGACATTAGAGGGCTTAACACTGAACCAAATCCTCCCTGATCCGTCATCTCGTCTCTCCCTCCACAGATACAACAGGCGAGATAGAAAATTAATTTAACCCTCAAGGTACGATCGTCAGAAGATGTTGAGGTCTGAGGTGTGCGAACAAGGGGAAGGGGGGGAATGGTGGTCCCCGGGGGGGGGGGGTTAGGGAGGTAATGCGTCATAGTTTGAACCGGCCATTGTATAACCAACAAACACACACACAAATTTGTTCTCACTCTCTCTATCTCTTTCTAGTACACACAAACACACACACACACACAATCACATACATGTCTACAATGGCGATCGTCGCCCCATTGTTGCCAGATTGGCTGGTTTCTCGCCAATTTGGGCTGTTTATTTCAGACAACGGTGGGGCGGTTGTTTTAAGCTTAATGACGATTAGGCAGAGTTTCCGGGTCACAAATGAAATACGGGACGAATGGCTGAAGAAATTCTCTACGGAAAATTCGGAGAATTTTGTAAGAATTTGATCAGTACATACCAAACATAATTGAATGTAACCATTTCAATACGTGTTTCACTTACAGACTATCACTAATTTATCATAAAGAATCTGTGTAGATTTGGATTCTTTTAACTGTTAAAGACAATTAGACAAACTCCATTAACAGAGGCGTACCTAGGGTGGGGGAAGGGGTGGGGGTCCAAACTCGAAAGTCCACCGGGCCCCGGCTTGAGGGGGCCCCAATTTTTTTTACATTAAATGTGAAGTACATTATCTCATGTCGCGGTGTCGAATGTCAAAATGCAGGCCGCCCCCCCAAAGAGGCCAAGCCCCCGGGCCCCCAAATCCCTAGGTTTGGCACTGTCCATTAAGGTGTATATTGGGAACACTCTCGGTACAAATAAAAATGACATCTGCGTCAAAGCTGAAGTCGTCATTAGTTACGAAATTAACATAACAACTGCAATGGCGGGAAACAAACAAGAGAGAAATAAGGTCAACCAAGTACCAGACTACTTCAACAATGATACATTATTATTTTTCAAAACCGGTCATTTCTTTTTTTTTTTAAAATCTTTTAAGGTTGAAGTTTAAAGGTTAAAGTTCATCAAGATCAATGAGTGCAATGAGACCAAAGAAGGAGGAAAAAAAAATTGTTAAGCTTTCTGTACGTCATGAACTACACTTTGAGAGTTGTCAGCTAGAACCAGGTGTCAGCTCTGTGTAACAGTGGGGGACAAGGAGTAATACGTAATAATAATAATAATAATAAAAGAATAATACAGTCGCCAGTTGTGTAACATATGATGTGGGGAGGGGGTAGAGGTGACGGGAAGGGGACCCGGGGGGGGGTCGACACAATTTTTTTAACACTTCCGTTCCCCGCCCTTTC
>JAGDYQ010000115.1:1205656-1273156 GCA_021962125.1 Bulinus truncatus
TGCCATAATGTTTCTTATGGCGGTTTTATTTGGTTGATTGCTTTCCCAGGCTGCGAGTGACTATTACAGATCATTTTACGACGATGAAGAGTGTGCGTACGCGTGTATAGTAGTAGTAGTAATGTATGTCTGTGTGTCAGTCGGCTTGAATAATGTATATCTGTCTGTGTGTGTGTATCAGTCGGCCTGAATAATGTATGTCTGTGTTTGTGTGTGTGTGTGTGTGTCAGTCGGCTTGAATAATGTATGTCTGTCTGTGTGATTATGTCTTTCAGTTGGCCTGAATAATTCAAGTCTGTAAATGTCTGTCAGTTGTCCTGAAAATGTATGTCAGTTTGTGTGAATTTTCTGTCTATCAGTCAGTCAATCAGTCGGCCTGAAGTGAATAATGTATATCTGTCTAACAAGGACGAATACCAAATGTGGGACCAGGAGGCACGTTTTGTAACAACTCGGTGATTAAAACATTTCCTATCGCGAAGTCTCCTGTGGTACGAGGCTTGGTGTACTCACCCTGGTCGCCGCCTCCTCCAGACCACCTCTTGTACTGTGGGCAGTAAAGTGACGATGATATATATCTAATTAAATAATAGCGGTTTGGGTTCTGCGTTAAATCGAAAGTAAAGAATTAATACAACAGTATTCCAGTTTAAAAATACAATCATGAACAAATCGGAACTGCCCGAAACCAAAAAAAAAAAGCCTACCGATCAAGCCTAAGGGGATATAACTCTATGCAAAGGTTTTGCAGGGTACAGCTAGAATATATAACTGGTCCTAAATACATTGCAGAAATATTATTTCAGTTTTATTTTCAAGACTGCTAAGTTCTATTTCCTTTACGTAAAACAGTAGGGGCGGCACAAGAAATTGATAACAGACGCGACAAACGTAACCCCAGCACCTGATTTAGGAGGAGGAAGAAAGGAAGGTAGGGGCGCAAAGGGGTATTAATCTGTCACTGTTAACAGCTATCGGCCCTGAATATGGTACTTGAAGAGGGCACCACGTACTGGCAGGGCCGCTTTATCAACTAGGCACAGTAGGCACTGTGCCTAGGGCCTACGGACTTTTCCAAGGCCTACGAAAGCCAGAATATAAAGTGAAAACAAGTTCAGAATGCCAATAAAATATAATAATGTTTGTTTTAAAGTAACTATATATAACCGTGTGAGATGAGCACGTCAAGCTGCAGTGCTGTAAATCTGTAAATTACAGTATGTGAACTTTTCGGCTCTTTGTCTTAGCAAAGTCACATATGACGTCCTCAAAGTTTATTTAGATTTCATATCACAAAGAAGTGCGGGTGCATTCTTGAAAAAAAATTAAAAATGAAGATGGGGAGGGCCTACGACTTTGAAAGTGCCCAGGGCCTACGATGACCTTAAAACGGGCCTGCGTACTGGTATCAGTTTGTGTATGGCCCTCCTCTGTCCCTCCCCGGGAATTATGACCTAACTATGTATGATGCGTGTTTATTTTTTGATATGTATTCAATATGTTTACTTGTAGTGGTTTTTTTCGCCTCTTTGTTTGTTATATATTAATTGCCGTAACATTACACATTACGTTTAAGTGTTTAAGTTAGGTTCTATTGTATTGCTTGCCTGCGGACATGGATCATACAGTGTGGCTGGGGTTATGAACCAAGGATGTACTTTATAATTCCAAGGTCACTACGGATGCTTAAAGCCTCTCTCTCTCTCTCTCTCTCTCTCTCTCACACACACACACACTCTCACACTCTCTGTCCCCCCCCCACCGTAGCCCCAGACACACTCCATCTTCACGTTGTGTGACATTAGAGGGCTTAACACTGAACCAAATCCTCCCTGATCCGTCATCTCGTCTCTCCCTCCACAGATACAACAGGCGGGATAGAAAATTAATTTAACCCTCAAGGTACGATCGTCAGAAAATGTTGAGGTCTGAGGTGTGCGAACAAGGGGAAGGGGGGGGAATGGTAGTCCGGGGGGGGGGGTTAGGGGGGTAATGCGTCATAGTTTGAACCGGCCATTGTATAACCAACAAACACACACACAAATTTGTTCTCACTCTCTCTATCTCTTTCTAGTACACACAAACACACACACACACACAATCACATACATGTCTACAATGGCGATCGTCGCCCCATTGTTGCCAGATTGGCTGGTTTCTCGCCAATTTGGGCTGTTTATTTCAGACAACGGTGGGGCGGTTGTTTTAAGCTTAATGACGATTAGGCAGAGTTTCCGGGTCACAAATGAAATACGGGACGAATGGCTGAAGAAATTCTCTACGGAAAATTCGGAGAATTTTGTAAGAATTTGATCAGTACATACCAAACATAATTGAATGTAACCATTTCAATACGTGTTTCACTTACAGACTATCACTAATTTATCATAAAGAATCTATGTAGATTTGCATTCTTTTAGCTGTTAACAGACAATTAGACAAACTCCATTAACAGAGGCGTACCTAGGGTGGGGGAAGGGGTGGGGGGTCCAAACTCGAAAGTCCACCGGGCCCCGGCTTGAGGGGGCCCCAATTTTTTTTACATTAAATGTGAAGTACATTATCTCATGTCGCGGTGTCGAATGTCAAAATGCAGGCCGCCCCCCCAAAGAGGCCAAGCCCCGGGCCCCCAAATCCCTAGGTTTGGCACTGTCCATTAAGGTGTATATTGGGAACACTCTCGGTACAAATAAAAATGACATCTGCGTCAAAGCTGAAGTCGTCATTAGTTACGAAATTAACATAACAACTGCAATGGCGGGAAACAAACAAGAGAGAAATAAGGTCAACCAAGTACCAGACTACTTCAACAATGATACATTATTATTTTTCAAAACCGGTCATTTCTTTTTTTTTTTAAAATCTTTTAAGGTTGAAGTTTAAAGGTTAAAGTTCATCAAGATCAATGAGTGCAATGAGACCAAAGAAGGAGGAAAAAAAAATTGTTAAGCTTTCTGTACGTCATGAACTACACTTTGAGAGTTGTCAGCTAGAACCAGGTGTCAGCTCTGTGTAACAGTGGGGGACAAGGAGTAATACGTAATAATAATAATAATAATAAAAGAATAATACAGTCGCCAGTTGTGTAACATATGATATGGGGGAGAGGGGGTGGTATAGGTGACGGGAAGGGGACCCGGGGCGTGGGGGGGATCGACACAATTTTTTTAACACTTCCGTTCCCCGCCCTCTTTCCCCCCCCCCCCTCCTCCAGGGTGGCATTTTAAACATGTTTTCTGAGACATACGAGAAGGTATTGGGTCTTGATTCTAGTCTTGAAGTATTTCACCAGTTTAACAGGTATAGAAGAGTTTGTAGGTGTGTGTGTGCGTGTGTATATTGGAGGCTGTATGAGTTGATCAGATTGACACAAGTCTAAGGTTCAAATCCCTGATGGATGGATGGATGGATGGGTGAATGGATGGATGAATGGATGGATGGATGGATGGATGGGATGGATGGATGGAGATAGATGATAGATAGATGGAGAGAGAGAGAGAGAGAGAGAGA
Source organism: Bulinus truncatus (assembly GCA_021962125.1). Classification (NCBI taxonomy): domain Eukaryota; kingdom Metazoa; phylum Mollusca; class Gastropoda; family Planorbidae; genus Bulinus; species Bulinus truncatus. The sequence continues at coordinate 1,209,167 of JAGDYQ010000115.1, forward strand.
GAGAGAGAGAGAGAGAGAGAGTTAGTATTTGAGTCATTTCATTACTTTAGTATTTGAGTCATTTCATTACTTTCATCTTCAATACGTTTTGCAGAACCCATTGTGGTACTGTACACCTCATTACAATGTTCATAGATTTAAACACAAAATGTTGTTGAGATCTTCAGTCATGGCCTGCTTTAGGGTTAATCTGAACGCGGTTTGACACTAACTGTCTTTTTTTTTTAATTAAAATTAATTAGCTATAGGGGTCTCCGTGCCAGTTGGTCATCCCGTTCATTCACCTCTGCATCAGGTACGTAAAGTATTTTATTTAGCTTTGATCAGACATTCAATACCTGTTGTCTTCGTGAACCGTTAGACACAGTTCGAGACCCGTGTCTCATCGAATGTCAGACGGTGCAAATGAGTCAACAATCGCAGACACACACACACACACGCGCGCGCGCACACACACACACACACAGAATATTAAAGCCTGACATATATGAACGTGATACAGCTATAATCCACTTTGACACTTTAACTCTATCCTAGATTACAATTTCACCGAGACTTAACACCACGAAGGAAAGCAAAGACACCCCTCCCCTTAGCCCTCCTCCCCCCACCACCACCCACCACCCCTCACCCAACACCACCTCAGTAACTTTTTTTTTTACATTAGCGATTCCTATTATTGCACGCCTGGGGCATAGTTGAGTACGCACAAAAATAAATAAAATGATTAATGTAATAATCTTCCACTTGTACACAATAAGTGTATCTATCATTAACAGTAGTAAATATTATATATATATATATATATATATATATATATATATATATATATATATTCGTGACTGTGTAATGGTATTTCCTTCCCATTAGTTTTTAATTCAATTTTATTATGTGTGCTGTGGTTAAAAGTAATGCTCTCTAAGATTATCTGAAGATACAGGTGATATATACATATATATATATATATATATATATATATATATATATATATATATATATAGGTATGTGATCAGGCAAGTAGGGGAATCATTATTTTTATTGAATATGTTTATGATAAACGTGTCATGGGCGTATGATCAGGAAGGTACGGGAGGAGTAGTGGAGGGGGGGTGGTATGGTATATGTACGCAGGTGCAGGGAGGTAGGGAGGGGTTAGGTATCATGATGCAGTATGAGAGGGCGCTGTTTTGATGTTACACTATTGTAATGGGCTGTGGGGGGGGGGGGCTTCTCATTTTCGGCTTTTACCTTGTCCTAGAGAGAGTGGGGATGCTGTTGTGTATGAATGTCATAATGCAGGGGCTCCCAAAGAGGCCAAGCCCGCCCCGCCCCCCGACCCCGAAATCTCTAGGTTCGGCACTGTGCCCGCCCCCCACACACACACACCATAACCCCTAGAAACGCCTCTGGAATTAAAGGAGGGTGGGTAAAACTAGAAGGTGAAATGTAAAAATGGAACAAGGAGTTGACACCCTTTTTACCTTGACAACCATAGGTAACAGAGGAAGATTAATCGAGTCATGGGATATTTTTTTTAAACAAAAATTTAGTGGAGGGGGAGGGGGAAGAAAAATAGTTCTGTTCAGATAATATAAGCGCAGTAAGGGGCGTTGGGAAATGTTCTGTGTGTGTGTGTGTGTGTGTGTGTGTAAGTGACAACCTAATCGCTGCAGAACACGGCTTGAACTGGAGACTCCGCGTCGTGTTGTATTTTCTCGAATTGTCTCATGTTGTCTCGTATTGTCTCATGTTGTCTCGTATTGTCTCGTAGATCGGCGTCCCAGAGGTGTTAAATGTCGCGCCGAATGGGGTTTTTTTTTGGGGGGGGGGGGAACGGACAGGGTAGGGGGTGTGAGACTACTGTTGACGCTGTGTGTTTGTGTTTGTAGACCTATGTGTACATGTTTATATATATGTCAGTCTGTGTGTGTTTGTAGGTATATGTGTACATGTTTGTATATATGTATATATGTTAGCCTGTGTGTGTTTGTAGGTATGTGTGTACATGTTTGTATATATGTATATATGTTAGCCTGTGTGTGTTTGTAGGTATATGTGTACATGTTTGTATATATGTATATATGTTAGCCTGTGTGTGTTTGTAGGTATATGTGTACATGTTTGTATATATGTATATATGTTAGCCTGTGTGTGTTTGTAGGTATGTGTGTACATGTTTGTATATATGTATATATGTTTGTGTGTGTGTTTGTAGGTATATGTGTACATGTTTGTATATATGTATATATGTTTGCCTGTGTGTGTTTGAAGATCTATGTGTACATGTTGGTATATATGCCAGTCTCAGTGTGTGTATGACAATCTGCCGCGACGCTGAGTGATGGAGAAAATAAATGTCACAGGGGCTAACACCTTCCTATGAGTGTGTGTGTAACATGTGTGTGTGTGTGTGTATGACATGTGTGTGTGTGTGACATGGGTATTTTTTGTTTGTTTTTAATTATTATTAGACGTGATCGCTGACCCAACGATGATCAATGAATAATGCATCACGTGACGACATTTTGATAGATTTATTACACACAGATATATAAATAGCTGATAAGACAACTTGTCACTACATTTGTAGGGACACACACACACATGATCTTGGTCCGCAGACCTGCATCATGTCAGATAACATTTGGACAAACAAACGCCACAAGGAGCCTGAAATGTTGAACGTAGGGTGCCGCATGTCACCGGAAGAACTCCCTCTCTACCCAGGTGCCTTTTTTGAAAAACAAAACAGCTAAACTTGTTCATGTATTCCCATAAATTATTCTTTCTTACGGAAGTATCACCTATCAACTTCCGGTCAATTATGACGACTTGATGGACTTCGTGTGCCGTTTTATCTTCATGTATAATAATACTCATTTCCAGTGTGCGTTAAATCGAAAGTAAAGAATTAATACAACAGTATTCCAGTTTAAAATACAATCATGAAAAAAAAAATCGGATCTGCCCGAAACCAAAAATAACCTAGCCTACCGATCAAGCCTAAGGGGATATAACTCTATACAAAGGTTTTGCACAGTACAGCTAGTATTTATATAATGGTATTTTCGTGTCACACAGATTGATGATATATATATATTATTACGACTTCGTCTTTCATTGAGACATTCCGAACGGGGGAAGGGACGACCAGCAGGTTATTTCCTTCACCATCAAGAACAAAATAAACTCGCCGAGTGTAAATGCGCCTGTGATCGAACTCTCAACGCCTTGGTTCGTAGTTCGATAAGGTCGACAAGTCCAGAGACATCCGTCTTCCCCCTCTAGATTTCATCATTTCTCTAATTACGTTCCGGTTTTTGATTTGTCGACAAGTTCACGTACGAAACTGTTAATGACGTACAAATGCACGCACTTTTTGAATGATTCATCCGCTCGTTTAACTCTTCATACACTCTTTAACTCACCTTTACACCTTTTAAACTTCACACACTCTTTAACTCACCTTTACACCTTTTAAACTTCATACACTCTTTAACTCACCTTTAAACCTTTTAAACTTCATACACTCTTTAACTCACCTTTACACCTTTTAAACTTCATACACTCTTTAACTCACCTTTACACTTTTTAAAAAAAAATAATATATCATTCAATCACTACGTAATCAATGACTTACGCGCTCACTTATCAAATCACATACCTTATCACTAGCTCCCCCTTCCATCAACTTAATCACTAAACACACCTACTCAGCAGTACTCAGTACTCACCAAATAACCAACAAGACTGATAAATAATATGAAGTAATGACTCACGGACTAATACACACGCAGGGCCGTTCTCACGCTTTTGGGGGGGGGCCTAGACTCATTACATTTTGAGGCCCCCAGGCGCATTAGACTTTGGGGCACCAAGTGTTTACATTTTGGGACTTCAGGTAAATTACTTACATGTGTGTGTATATCAATGTGTCAGAGTAAGTGTGTGCGTGTGTGTTTGTTTGTGTGTCGTGATAATTTTGTGCATGTGTCAGTGTGAGTGTGTGCGTTTTCATTAAAATGCCAGTGTGAGTGTGTATATGTGTGAGGCTGTGTATTAGGGTGGTGTGAAAATTTTTTTTTTGTTTATTTTTCTATTGTAATAGCAACAGATAGTTGTATTTGGAGCTAACTAACAGCCTTGCCAAGTTTGAGTAGATTCTATTTATTTTTTAGAGGTGCCCCAAGCATGGTAAAGATTTTTGGCTTTCTTTTTAAAAGCAAAAATCTTTGGTGCACCTCAAAACATGGCGCGATAGGCATACTATTTTTTTGCTGAAACTTATTTTGTATATTTACAACTATCCCTGACTATTAAACCTTCAATTAAAAAAAAACAAAAAATTTACCTCCCCCCCACATATTCACGCCACCCTACTGTGTATGAATGTATGGCTGGGAGTGTGTTTGTGTTAATGCTCAGCGTTTTGAGCCCCCAGGCAAATAGCCTTTAGGGCACCAAGTGATTATCACAAAAATACGTGCATATATCAGTGTGTCAGAGTAAGTGTGTGTGTGTGTCGTGTAAATTGCGTGCATGTGTCATTGTGTGTGTGTGTGTGTGTGCGCCTTTAGCACGTGTGTTGCTGTCGATGCATGTATGACTGAGAGTATATGTATGTGTGTGTGTGTGTTAATGTTGAAGGTTAATCCCCCCCTCCCCCAACCTCTTTGCCTTGACTCTCCTCCTGCATCATAACGCCAGTCCATTATCACATTAAGTCCCCGGAGATTCCCGGTGCAAGAGTGAGTACAGGACAAAAACGTCATCAGCTCAAACTGTAATGGAAGTTTCAAATTTTACAATACCATAGGACAGAAAGAAAAACGAACAAGAAAAACATGAACCATGTACCGTCTGACTATCTATCTATCTATCTATCTATCTATCTATCTATCTATCTATCTATCTATCTATCTATCTATCTATCTATCTATCTATCTATCTATCTATCTATCTATCTATCTATCTATCTATCTATCTATCTATCTGTCTGTCTGTCTGTCTGTCTGTCTGTCTGTCTGTCTGTCTATCTGTCTGTCTGTCTGTCTGTCTGTCTGTCTGTCTGTCTGTCTGTCTGTCTGTCTGTCTATCTATCTATCTATCTATCTATCTATCTATCTATCTATCTATCTATCTATCTATCTATCTATCTGTCTGTCTGTCTGTCTGTCTGTCTGTCTATCTATCTAGCAATATGACTGTCTGTCTATCTATCTGTCTGTCTATCCTTCTACCCATGTCAATCTGTTAGCTATAGTAGTAGAAAAGATCAGATGGGAAAGCTGGTTTTGAATATATTCAAACAAGACAGACTCACATCTAAACTAACATATTATATCAAAATACTCTTGATTCCGGTCCGATGACCCGGTGGGGTCGGGGTATTTGGTGTGGTGAGCGATTCGAGTTCAAACCCTACAATTTTTTAAGTAACCTAATGACCATAATATATTCAATATAAGATCTAGAAATCCTATGCAAGAACGGGTTGTATACTCCTATTGAATGGATTGTGAGAGACTGATGTTTGTGCAGCTAAATCTGTCGATTGTGTCGACCTGGTGGTTCTAGCCACCTGGGTTCGATCTTAAGTGGGAACCAAGTGATTACCAAAAAGAGGAATGTTTTCTCCATGTCTCCCGAGGTGACTCCATTAAGTTATGGCGATGATCAAAGAAGGGCCTACAAAAACCACCACTATAGTGGTTTCTAGGGTCTGATTTACAGATTGAATGGACTAGACCGTTTTGGGCAAACATTTGGTATCGTGTGTCAGAAACGGTCTTAAATTTGGCAGGAGTCCCCGACCAATAGTGATATGGATGTTTTGCTTTATACGAACTAATATCAATGTATTGTAAATGCGGGTAGCACGCTACCCCCTGGGTTAGACTCCTTATAGTATAGAGAATAAATGGCCGTGCAGTAAAACACTCGTCTGTCCCTGGTTCGATCTCCGGTGAGGACAAACGGATATTTCAAGTCATGGTGGATATATCTCCCGTGTTGCCTCCATGGCCATTGCACTATGGGCTGTGAAGAGGATGAAAGAAGGGCACCATAAAAACCGTACCATCGGTGGTTTATAGGAACTTAGAGATTTCATCTCATCCTTACAGGGACTTCACACACTTGAATGATATGTGATTACTGTAAATTGTGAGTGAAATAAATGAGATGATTCTGTGATTTCTCCCATCAACGGACATCCGGTAGATGCTGTTCTATTGTTCGTGCCGTAAGTTTCTCCAATAAAATTACGCCATCTTTACGATTCCTGTCTAATATGAATTTCGTAATCAGAATTGCAGTCATCGTGAAAGAATGTAATCGATGCAGCCAAGTGAACTGTGTATCATACCAAAAAGAATGTAATCGATGCGGCCAAGTGGACTGTGTATCATACCAAAAAGAATGTAATCGATGCAACCCATTGAAGTATGTCTCATATGAACGGAATATAATCGATGCTGTCATGTAAAAGATTATTCAAAATCCGCTAGGCATAATTACATTTTAAAAGATGAAAAATAAATGTTGATATTAGAAAAGTAATATTACGGAACAATTAAAACTGTTTTCATTACAACAATGTAATTCCTTCATTTCTTAAAATTCTAACCATCAATGACATTTCAACAAGAAAATAAAGTAAGCACGTGACTTAATGACTGTGAATACCAAGGCCGTTCTTAATTATTACAGGGGGGGGGGGCATGGGCAAAAGTAGTTTAGCGGCCCTATCAGTATATTATTTGATAGGCATTAATACTGGAAGGGGCTTTTATTACCGAGGGACTTCCTAATTGCCCCCCTCCCCCCAATTTTGATTACCCACATGAACGGCTTTAGAGTATCCTGTTATTTTGTAACAATCACACTGATGTTATTAACCTATGAGCTTCCATAATTTGCATATGTTTACAATAACCAGTATTACCCTAAACCAACGATAATGCTGACAACCCCCTCCCCCCATGTTTGCTAGTCTGGTCGCATTTTGTACAAATGTGCATCACGTGATAAGCTGAAGTTATGAGCTGGCATACCTAATGACCGCTGTCCAGTGATGTAACGACCGGCTAACGTATCGGACATTTTGAGTTAAAAACCACGTGCGTGAGTGATCATTCCGCACGTGCCGCCCCCCCCCCCACTCGCTCAAGCCAGACTGAGTAAGTGGAGTGTGGGATTTACTCAAGAGGAATAATATCTCTCGAAGCAGATGCTTTAGCTAAGAGTAGTTCCCCATTTTGCAAAATCCGGAAATACATCATGTTAATTGGCCCACCATCTTAATCTTAGTGTTTTATCACTCACTTCAATCACACGCATTTTTTTTAAGTCTTGGCACATTGAATTACAATAACAAATGGAGAGTTTGAAACCTTACAACAATGTAATTCATTCTATTTTTTTTTAAGGATTCCTGTTATTTTTATTTTATGAATTTGTTATCCATGATCATTATTGACGATTTGTATTTAAAAACCCAGATGTTTGGGGGGGGGGGGAGGGAACTACTGCTTTTAGAAAACATGGAGATACTTTCATGTTGCTGTCATCAATGAAGATGACTATATTGACTTAACATATACTCACAACAATTACAATTAGAAATGACGGAAAATTATATGGAAATGTTTAAAGTGCCAGACATCTTGTTTCCATTTCCCGACAGAATTGATTTCGTCAAAAAAAAAAGAAACAGAACTAATTGTAGTTCGCTTCAAACTAACCGCGATTCTCGCCATATTAACATCACTAACTGTCGTTCGCTCCATAGGGAAAGCACTAAATGTAGCTCCCTTTATAAACTAACCACAATTCTCTATAAGATAAAGCAAACCCACTGTAGTCCTCCCACATGGTAACGGCACTAACTGTCGCTCCTGCCGCACTAATTGACCAAAGTCCAGGGAATCATGGGAGATAACCCAGAACACCAGCAATTTATACAATCAGTAAAGATTAATATATACACGTCTAGCGCTAGAGAAATTGTAGAATTATATTTGAAAATATGAGACGTGGATTGCAGCTTCAAGAGACACGTAGTGCAACTTCATGAGACACGTAGTACAGTTTCATGAGACACGTAGTGCAACCTCATGAGACACGTAGTACAGTTTCATGAGACACGTAGTGCAACCTCATGAGACACGTAGTACAGTTTCATCAGACACGTAGTGCAACCTCATGAGACACGTAGTACAGTTTCATCAGACACGTAGTGCAACCTCATGAGACACGTAGTACAGTTTCATCAGACACGTAGTGCAACCTCATGAGACACGTAGTACAGTTTCATCAGACACGTAGTGCAACCTCATGAGACACGTAGTACAGTTTCATCAGACACGTAGTGCAACCTCATGAGACACGTAGTACAGTTTCATGAGACACGTAGTGCAACCTCATGAGACACGTAGTACAATTTCATCAGACACGTAGTGCAACCTCATGAGACACGTAGTACAGTTTCATCAGACACGTAGTGCAACCTCATGAGACACGTAGTACAGTTTCATCAGACACGTAGTGCAACCTCATGAGACACGTAGTACAGTTTCATCAGACACGTAGTGCAACCTCATGAGACACGTAGTACAGTTTCATCAGACACGTAGTGCAACCTCATGAGACACGTAGTACAGTTTCATCAGACACGTAGTGCAACCTCATGAGACACGTAGTACAATTTCATCAGACACGTAGTGCAACCTCATGAAACGTGTAGTACAGTTTCATGAGACACGTAGTGCAACCTCATGAGACACGTAGTACAGTTTCATCAGACACGTAGTGCAACCTCATGAGACACGTAGTACAATTTCATCAGACACGTAGTGCAACCTCATGAGACACGTAGTACAGTTTCATCAGACACGTAGTGCAACCTCATGAGACACGTAGTACAGTTTCATGAGACACGTAGTGCAACCTCATGAGACACGTAGTACAGTTTCATGAGACACGTAGTGCAACCTCATGAGACACGTAGTACAGTTTCATGAGACACGTAGTGCAACCTCATGAGACACGTAGTACAATTTCATCAGACACGTAGTGCAACCTCATGAGACACGTAGTACAGTTTCATGAGACACGTAGTGCAACCTCATGAGACACGTAGTACAGTTTCATGAGACACGTAGTGCAACCTCATGAGACACGTAGTGCAACCTCATGAGACACGTAGTGCAACCTCATGAGACACGTAGTGCAACCTCATGAGACACGTAGTGCAACCTCATGAGACACGTAGTACAGTAGAGTTGTTGTGGTGGTGGTGGTGGTGGTGGGGGGGGGGAGTCGGTGTGTTGAGGGAGAGACGCATGGAGAGAGACAGACAGAAAGAAGTGTGGAAGATACAGATTAAATGTAATAAACAAAAAAAGGAGAAACAACAATAGAGATAAAGAAATAGAGAGAAAATACTGAGGAGAGATACATACGTATATATATATATATATATATATATATATATGTCAGTTGCAGAAAACTATCTCCCTAAAATAGTTCCTTTCCACGTTCACCTCCAAGAATTCATTCGCGATTATTAGAAAATATCGACTATGGAGAATAAATACCGTTTCTATTTTATCTGCAAACATCGGCCGTTAGAAAGGAGGGTGCGGAAAAGGGGAAGGGGAGGGGTGGCGGCGGGCGGAAAGGATCGATACTGCGTACCGTTTCCATTTTAGAAGATCGATAACTTATTTAAGCGATACTCTAGTATTAAGGGCCTGAATAATGAAAGTATCGACTCCGCGCCACCTCAACGTATTACTGTGATGCTTGACAGGGTCTGACGGTCCAGAACTTTTACTCACGACTGATTGTGGGGGTGGGGAGGGGGAGGGGGAGGGATCGGGACTCGTGTATATCTACACGTTCACCTAGATCGAGATAGAGACAAGATGACTGATGAACGGGGCTACCGGTTGTCAAATGTATGAATAAAGTGAGGGGGTCACATTCGATAAGACGACTAAAGTCACATCATACTAGAGGACTACAGCCACATCAAACACGAGGACTAAAGCCACATCATACTAGAGGACTATAGTCACATCAGACAAGATGGCATTAGCCACATCAGACAAGATGACAATAGCCACATCAGACAAGATGGGAATAGCCACATCAGACAAGATGGCAAAAGCCACATCAAACAAGATGGCAAAAGCCACATCAGACAAGATGGCAATCGCCACATCAGACAAGATGGCAATAGCCACATCAGACAAGATGACAATAGCCACATCAGACAAGATGGCAATAGCCACATCAGACAAGATGGCAATAGCCACATCAGACAAGATGACAATAACCACATCAGACAAGATGGCAATAGCCACATCAGACAAGATGACAATAGCCACATCAGAAAAGATGACAATAGCCACATCAGACAAGATGACAATACCCACATCAGAAAAGATGACAATAGCCACATCAGACAAGATGGCAGTAGCCACATCAGACAAGATGGCCTAAACTGACATCGGTACATGAGCTGGCATACAATGAGGACACAAATAGAAATGTAATATAAAATACTTTCATCAAAATATGATTCTCTACAAAGTAATGTTTACTACTTCAATAGTAATTATTGGGTCGTTATTTTTCCCCTATATAAATAAATTTTCTGGGGAATCGAATGTATTTTTACTAAAGCAAAATACAGGAAGTTAACGACTATTTTCACAGTGAACTTTTGTTTCAAAATCTACACAAGATGGTTTACTGTGTAAAATTCCATCTTCTGAACTTTTCATTTTTTTTCTCTTTCCATCTTTCTTTCTCTCCTTGAAATACGCCCCCTGCGATGTGTCAGCTGACCCAGCTTCGGAGCGGTCACTCGAGACCACTGTCACTGACCAGTTTGTCACATGGTCAAGCCTTTACTGGGCTGAGGTCAACCGTAGGGAAGTGAATTTAATATCCATTAGCCGAGTTTGTGCGTGTGTGGGATGAGGCAGGGAGAAAGGGGGCGGGGTGTAGGAGAACGAACGCACCAACCGAAAGGCCTGAAAGGACGTAATTGTGTTGACCACTTTTAAGTGACCGGCTGGAGAGTCTTTGTTGACTCAGTCGATCCCCCCCCCCCCGTGAGGCCATTATTATTTTCCTAATCGGTTTAACTGGGGTGACGTCACTCCGTCCAGAAACAAAGACAAAAAAAATCTGGAAGTGACCCTTTGCAAATCAGTAAAAAAAAAAAATGTAACGTGACAAACAGCATCTAATTGAAATGTAACGTGATACAAACAGCTTCTAATTGAAATGTAACATGATACAAACAGCTTCTAATTGAAATGTAACATGATACAAACAGCTTCTAATTGAAATGTAACGTGATACAAACAGCTTCTAATTGAAATGTAACATGATACAAACAGCTTCTAATTGAAATGTAACGTGATACAAACAACTTCTAATTGAAATGTAACATGATACAAACAGCATCAAATTGAAAAGTAACGTGACAAACAGCTTCTAATTGAAATGCAACATGATACAAACAGCTTCTAATTGAAAAGTAACGTGATACAAACAGCTTCTAATTGAAAAGTAACGTGATACAAACAGCTTCTAATTGAAATGTAACATGATACAAACAGCATATAATTGAAAAATAACGTGACAAACAGCTGCTAATTGAAATGTAACATGATACAAACAGTTTCTAATTGAAATGTAACACGACAAACAGCTTCTAATGAAATGAAAACTAATGACTGTTTATACATCTCTCAGCGCCGTTATTACTCCTGGGCAAACTACACGACCGGCTAAGACCCTCTCTCCCCCCACTGCATTAATTCTGATGCCTAGAGGGCCCCGACGGGCCCACAACCATATATGCAGGTGCACAAATCTGTTTTCTATTAATAACATTCTATTTTATAACGTATATGTGTCAACGATCGTTAAAAGGTCCGTTAGCCAGGAACCTGTTGGTAGCTGTACAACGTTTTTTTAGTCCGATTGATAAAGTTTATGAAGTTGGAAAGGTGAGCGGTGCTTCATATATGTAAACAAATTGAGTCACGTGATGCGCAGATTGAATTGATGTTAACCCGTTCATTTACTCTGGTTTGGTCTTTCTTCCAGCCTGGTTATTAACTGGTTTGGTCAGAAATTCTTCTGCCCTTCTGTCTCTTTGTCTGTCTCTCTCTGCCCTTCTCTCGCTCTCCCTCTCCATAGCTCTCTCAGTTACCACCCTACCTACTAAACGAAAATGACATAACACTAGACATTTAGTATTCATAACACGGATTTAAAAACGAAACAAATCAAGCTGAAATAATTCTTTTTTTTGCTTTGTACTTTAACAGTCGCAGGCTGTCTGTCTACCGTTCAGCACACCAAGACGAAAACAAAGACATACAAATAAAACAAGTTTTTTTTTTTGTGTGTTGTTGTTGTTATAGGTGGAGACAGCGAAGTGGCTTAGCATTTCTCAGAGTCCAATTCTTACATTGTTTCTGACATGTATTCCTGTTGTGCTACTCCAACCCTCTCCCCCCCCCTCCCCCAACCACCCCGGGGAAGGGGGGGAGGTTGTGTGCATGGGTTTAAGAGTTCATTTCAGTCAGTCTCAGGACTTAACCCAACGCCTTCAGGACGGGTTATAAAGAAGGAAAAGGGGTGGGGGGGGGGCGTTGGGGAGATTGAGGAGGGGGAAGGGGTACATGTGGCGAGGCGGGTTGGGCAGAAGAAAAGGGGGACACCAAGGGTCAAGTTACAACGACAGGACATATATTACACTTGGGGGGGTGGACATTTCTGATGTTTTTAAATGCAAGAAAGGCCTGAACGTTAATCTGGCCGAAAACTGACCCTTCCGTCCTTTTAGTACTATGACTGTTAAGATTTATTGATGCTTGCCACAATGTCCGTGGAGGGGGGGGTAGACGGCCGTGGAGCTGGGGGCGGGGGTATTTAAGGACGATCACTTTATTTCAGAGAGCAAGACTTCATGAATTTTTGAAACAGCCAAATGGATGTAACAGTTTATTAATGTTATTATTTGTGTGTGCGTGTGTGTGTGTGTGTGTGGAATGGGGGGGGGGGCTGGGCTGGTATGTGCCCGCGGGCCGCGAGAAGTTGAGTGCTCCACTGCAGTCGGGCAGGCTGATGAATTATTGAGGAAACAGTAATGAAGAGGGAAAGTTTCGTTAAAACATATGAAATGTTCAGACGTGAACTACTTACGAAGTTTTTGTTTTTAAGGGGTTAGCAGTTTACCGATGCCAACAGTTGAATGCGACCAGCACGTGGTCATTGTCTCAGGAAAACAAAGTCTAAAAAGTGCATGCGCAGACAAAGATTACCCCGCCTACTTAGCTCAATTACATTCAACTATTGGTGGTTTGAAAAAATTGAAAGGAGACAAACAAACCAATACTAAAACGTTAATTCTTGTAATCAAAGCTGCTGATGTGGGCATGTTTGGGCCCCCCCCCCCAAGATCTTGGGTTTTTTTAGAGTCATTGTGGGAGGGAGGAGGTTATCGGGCTTTATTTCAAAATTGTTTGGGATTTTTTTTTTTTTTTGCCACAGTTGTTTTTTTTTTTAAATATTTAAATCATACTTTATGTTTGTCTGTTCCCCACAAACTTGATATTAAAAAAAATCAAAGTCATGACGCAAGAAGCCATAAATGTGAAACTATTCGTGGCATAAGTTGGCACAAATTAAAAGACGCGCTTGGGGTTCGATTCTCAACGCATTCAGATCAATGTGCTAAATAACATAATTTTGATGACGTTTTTTTTTGTTCGGATTCCTAGTTCATTCAAGCTTTAGACATTTCGGTTATTGAGGCATTACTTAGTTTGATAATCTTATTTTTTTTTGTTTATACAAATAGATCTTTGATTGTTTGTATTATCCCAATCGTAGGTTTGAGAAAAAAATCGCACTGGCGGTTCAGTTGAAGAAATGCCCTGCTACAAAAATTCCTAATTCTAAAGATATCTTTTTTTATGTTACGTGACGAGGCCCTACGAATCACCATACAAACCAGTCTTGTCCATCTCTCACTACTAGACCTGTGTTTAGACCATACGGATCACCATAAATACCAGTCTTGTCCATCTCTCACTACTAGACCTGTGTTTAGACCATATTGATCACCATAAATACCAGTATTGTCCATCTGTCACTACTAGACCTGTGTTTAGACCATATGGATCACCATAAATACCAGTCTTGTTCATCTATCACTACTAGACCTGTGTTTAGACCATACGGATCACCATAAATACCAGTCTTGTTCATCTCTCACTACTAGACCTGTGTTTAGACCATACGGATCACTATAAATACTAAGTCTTGTCCATCTCTCACTACTAGACCTGTGTTTAGACCATACGGATCACCATAAATACCAGTATTGTCCATCTCTCACTACTAGACCTGTGTTTAGACCATATTGATCACCATAAATACCAGTATTGTCCATCTGTCACTACTAGACCTGTGTTTAGACCATATGGATCACCATAAATACCAGTCTTGTCCATCTCCCACTACTAGACCTGTGTTTAGACCATACGGATCACCATAAATACCAGTCTTGGTCATCTCTCACTACTAGACCTGTGTTTAGACCATACGGATCACCATAAATACTAAGTCTTGTCCATCTCTCACTACTAGACCTGTGTTTAGACCATATGGATCACCATAAATACCAGTCTTGTCCATCTCTCACTAATAGACCTGTATTTAGACCATACGGATCACCATAAATACCAGTCTTGTCCATCTCTCACTACTAGACCTGTATTTAGACCATACGGATCACCATAAATACCAGTCTTGTCCATCTCTCACTACTAGACCTGTGTTTAGACCATATGGATCACCATAAATACCAGTCTTGTCCATCTCTCACTAATAGACCTGTGTTTAGAGCATACGGATCACCATAAATACCAGTCTTGTTCATCTCTCACTACTAGACCTGTGTTTAGACCATACGGATCACCATAAATACCAGTCTTGTTCATCTCTCACTACTACACCTGTGTTTAGACCATACGGATCACTATAAATACCAGTCTTGTCCATCTCTCACTACTAGACTTTAACCAACCAATGAGATCGACAACTTATCGATGCCATATATTTGTCTACACCGCCAACTCTGACCCTCTATAGCCTGATTGTTTTTAATCAATCAAATATTACAAACACACACACACAAAGTTTAATCGCAGTCTGGATCGAACCGATTGGTTATGGTGAAGGCAGTTGAGGCCATAGTAGCAGGGCTGCTGGTCCAGATGATCTTGGGCCGCCCCCCCCCCACCTTGACAATGTTTACCATCTGATGCCCTTCCGATCACACAATCATTAATAACCATGACGTCATTTTCTAGAGGCCTTTTAGGACAGTGTCCTCCCTCCCCTCCCCCCCTTTGAGATATGTTCGGGTTGCCGCCCCGCCCCCCCTCGTCTCCACTCCACTCCACCCCCCACCCACCACCCCCAAAACGGCGACCCTGATACTAATACATGCACACCGAAGACTATGATGAACGAGAACTCATCGTTGAACAGACTATTCAGGGTGTGATTTAAGTCTTAGCCTAATATACTTTTTTTTTTTTGTAAGCTACATTTTTTAAAGAAACCAAAAAAATCGTTGAAGTTATGAGGGTGGGGGGGATAGGGGTGGGTGTGCCGAAGGTGTCACGAGTCACACCCATCATCCATCTTTATTATTATCTCTGACACACCCCCTTTTCACACTACATCGCTCGCGCACTGTACAGTCAGTGACCCTACCCCTACCCCGCGCCACCTCTTTTAAACTTTTCATTCGTCACCATTAAATATGTGGAAAGGGGTGTAGTAGGGAGGAGAGGGTGTGTGCGTGGGGGGGGGGGAGAAGGAATGGGTCATATTTTGAATGTTAGATCACACACGCTTTATTCACCTCCCCATCCCCTCCCATTTTTCAATTCAGTTCATGCATGCCACCCACCACAACCACCACCACCCACCACCACCATCACCCGCTTCCCCAATCCATCCATTCGGAGCTTATAATTTCAATGATTTGAATATCAAAGTAGAACTGGTGAGTTGACTGTACATAGTCTGTGTGAGCTGTATGACGAAGATGTATAACTAACTGATCAGTTGTGTGTAGTGTGTGTGCGTGCGTGTACTTGCGTGTGGCGACTCGTTCATTTGTATCCATGAATACATTATTAACTATATTGTGTCTGGCACCTTAGGCTGGGGGGGGGGGATAGAGGGAGGAGTAATTCAAAAACAAATGAAGAACTGGTTCCAATTTTGAACGGAAATTCTTCAATTTCGTTCGCTACCGCGTGTCCTATATAGTACAGTTATGAGTCACCATTCAATAAAACGACTTTAGACATGGAGAGGTAGGGAGAGAGGGGTGGAGGTGGCAATGTTAACTGCCATTATAGTCCTCAAACGTCAAAGTAAATTTTATTTTGTTCTCATTAGATGAATGTATTATTGTTTATTTGTCAGTGGTGTCTTCTAAGTCGCGTGTCTCGCCCTTTTATTTTTGGTTTACTGAGAGACTGGAACCATTTGGTTTGTGAAGTCCCTGTAAGGATGAGATGAAATCTCTTAACCTAAACCTAATGGGAGGTTTACCTCCCCCCCAACAGAGGGGGGGGGAAAAAAAGGAAAAATGGGCCCCCCCCCCCTGGAACCACTATCTCTGTTTTGTTTGTAAATAACATGTATTTATGATGGTCGTAACATTATCACGCGGTACTGCAGGGACGATGAGATGCTGTGGCAGAGTGGTAGAGAGCTCGACTGCTAGCCGAAAGGTCCCGATGGATGTCCCCATGTCCACCTAGCTGACAAAATGGGTCCCCGACATCTGTTGGGGGGGGAGTAAAGACGACTGGCCATTGTACTAGCCACAAAACCCACATAGAATAGCCGTGGCTACCCAATAGAATAGCCGTGGCTACCCCATAGATTAGCCGTGGCTACCCAATAGAATAGCCGTGGCTACCCAATAGAATAGCCGTGGCTACCCCATAGAATAGCCGTGGCTACCCCATAGAATAGCCGTGGCTACCCAATAAAATAGCCGTGGCTGCCCCATAGAATAGCCGTGGCTACCCAATAGAATAGCCGTGGCTACCCAATAGAATAGCCGTGGCTACCCCATAGAATAGCCGTGGCTACCCCATAGAATAGCCGTGGCTACCCCATAGAATAGCCGTGGCTACCCCATAGAATAGCCGTGGCTACCCCATAGAATAGCCGTGGCTACCCCATAGAATAGCCGAGGCTACCCATAGAGTAGCCGTGGCTACCCCATAGAATAGCCGAGGCTACCCCATAGGATAGCCGTGGCTACCCCATAGAATAGCCGTGGTTACCCCATGGAATAGCCGTGGCTACCCCATAGAATACCCGTGGCTACTCCATAGAATAGCCGTCGTAGAATAGCCGTGGCTACCCCATAGAACAGCAGTGGCTACAGAAACATATGAACTCTACTACAGCTGATCCCGACGGTCTGTATAGGCTTTGCATGGGGGGAAACTTTAATTTTACTACAAAGTACAGAAACGGGATGGCTTTATAGGAAATCATGTTAACCTCTGCTCTAAGCCCAAACCTTTTTGTAAATTTATGACAAGACAATTCTATATCAACAAAACAAGTATGCACCGGAAGTAGTGCTAAGATATCAAGCCTCATAATACCAGTATTGACAAATTATTTTGTTCAATAGATCTACTGGACTGAGCAGATTTCAACAACAATCATTGGACGTTTGCAAATCAGCATAATTATATCTCAATAAATAGTTCTGCTAAATTACTTTAAACTTCAAATCACAGAAACATTTTTTTTTTCCGTTAAATTTTCACATGAAATGAAAAAGTTTTTTTTTTTAATTTTTTAATTTCAGTGAGTAATATGTGTGTATGTGTGAGATTCCCTGTGTGTGTGTGTGTGTGTGTTTTGGAGGAATGTATTTTGTGTGCATGTGTGAGTTTTGTAGGACTGTATGTGTGTGTGTGTGTTTGGTAGGAAAGCATGAGTGTATGTGTGTTTGTGTGTGTGTGTGTTTTGTAGGAAAGTATGTGTGTGTGTTTTGTAGGAAAGTATGAGTGTGTGTGTGTGTGTGTGTTTTGTAGAAAGTATGTGTGTGTGTGTATGTGTTTTGTAGGAAAGTATGTGTGTGTTTTGTAGGAAAGCATGAGTGTATGTGTGTGTGTGTTTTGTAGGAAAGTATGAGTGTGTGTGTGTATGTGTGTGTTTGTTTGTTTTGTAGGAATGTGTGTTGTGACTGTGAGCAAGATCTAAGCTGCTGCTCTCCACCGGTCTTCTGAAATTCTCCCTCATACCACAGCCATGAAACAGATCAATACTTGTAGACTGACAGATATCAAATACTACCCCCCGCCCCAACCCCCTTCTTCCACACAAACAGGCCCCTGATTCCGATAGGAAGAAGAATCAATACTGAAGTAAATGGGAAATAACTCTTTCCTTTTTTTTTATTCATTAATTTTCCTTTTTTTTTCTTATTTTCGTCGCTGTACTTCGATTCAGTAACATATGTGGTTGTGTCTCACCTAATTATAGAGACGTGTATGCTAATTTGTATGTGTCGACTTTGAAGTCGGTGTCTCTTAATATGTTGCATTGTGTCTTTATTTTACATTGATTTACTTTGTGTTTTGTTGTTAATGGATATTAAGCTATCCAGTCTCTCACCTTCACATTCTTAACCGATCTGACTTAATGTAAATATGCAATTGAAGTTAGGGTGTGTCCACAGTAGCCTTCACGTCAGCTCTTCCGTGGATCTATCTATCTATCTATCTATCTATCTATCTATCTATCTATCTATCTATCTATCTATCTATCTATCTATCTATCTATCTATCTATCCATCCATCCATCCATCCATCCATCCATCCATCCATCCATCCATCCATCCATCTATCTATCTATCTATCTATCTATCTATCTATCTATCTATCTATCTATCTATCTATCTATCTATCTATCTATCTATCTATCTATCTATCTATCTATCTATCTATCTATCTATCTATCTATCTATCTATCTATCTATCTATCTATCTATCTATCTATCTATCTATCTATCTATCTATCTATTTTGTATAGATAAGAGTGTGTGTATGAGAGAGTTTATAGAATTCGCATTTGAAAAAAAAATGTTACATTAAAAATAATATATTCATGGTTTGTATGTTTGTTTCTACAAAAAATCGTAAAAAAAATTCCCCCCCCTCTGACACTAATTTATTTTGTTGCCCCCACACCCTCCCCCCGTTATTTTTTCCACTGAAGCCCGGAAGTAAATTAGCCAGTAATTCTCCTGATGTGTTTAGTGTAGGATAACGTGAAGTAAATGTCACCTTGGTCTTATACTATGAACTGTTTTATTTTTAGTACTTATATGTCTATTATATATATATATATATATATATTGTAATTATGGTGACAAAATAAAATAATAATAATAATAAAATGTATGACACTTGCTTATTTGACAACAAATCATCGGGGGAAAAAATTAGAATGATTTAAACTATGAATATTGTGTGTTCATCTCTTGAGGCATTCAACTAGTCTACCTCGGTTCCCAACATTACATAAGGGCTCATCTGGGGCGGATGGATTGTAGAGTTCATCTGTTTCAGTAGCCCCTGCCTACTGAAGGATTGTGCGGTGAGCCACTGCCTACTGAAGGGTTGTGTTCTGATCCACTGCCTACTGAAGGGTCGTGTGGTGTGCCCCTGCCTACTGAAGGATTGTGTGGTGATCCACTGCCTACTGAAGGGTTGTGTGGTGATCCACTGCCTAGTGAAGGGTTGTGTGGTGATCCACTGCCTACTGAAGGGTTGTGTGGTGATCCACTGCCTACTGAAGGGTCGTGTGGTGTGCCCCTGCCTACTGAAGGATTTTGTGGTTTGCCCCTGTCTACTGAAGGATTTTGTGGTGAGCCACTGCCTACTGATGGATTGTGTGGTGTGCCACTGCCTACTGATGGATTGTGTGGTGTGCCACTGCCACCTGAAGGTTTGTGGTGTGCCACTGCCTACTGAAGGGTTGTGTGGTGTTTCCCTGCCTACTGAAGGGTTGTGTGGTGTGCCACTGCCTACTGAAGGGTTGTGTGGTGTGCCACTGCCTACTGAAGGGTTGTGTGGTGAGCACAACGCTCAGTGTCTTTACTTTCCTAACTTAAATCTGGGTGGACTTGAGGGACTTTAAAGCAGGACCTGAAATAATCACGAGGTTCTCACTGAGAACAGGGCACCTTGGGGCGACAGTCCAGCGTTCTATACAACACGACCACTCGGGGACAGCGTGGTAGAGCGCTAGACTGCTAACTGAATCGTCTCGAGTCCGATCGTTGTCTCTGAGGCCACCCAGTATTCAAATGGGTACCCGACATTCGTTGGGGAAAGTAAAGGTGGCCGGGCATTGAACTAGCCACATAATCCCATAGAATAGCCTTGGATACAGAAGCCCTCTACTTCATCTGAACCTGAATATATATAGACTTTTTAAGGACACTTATCCCTTTGATACTATAAACCAATGGTACAGTATTTGTGGCGCCTTACTTTCACATCTACCGTCAGGGTCAGCCGAGAGTTAAGTGACAATGGATACACCTCTGGGGGACATAGAATACTGACCAGAACAATGACCACACTTCTTCCATACTAATGTCAGTTACTATTTTTTTTTAAGATGGATGATTTCACTTCTACCTTTTTATGATGCCCTTCTTACATTCCCTCCATAGCAGATAGTGCAATGGTCACGTAGGCACCACGGGAGATATTGCGGAGACTTTAACCATAACCTGAAAATCCTGAGGACCAATGGAACAGACATTATAAAGCAGCTGAGAATTAACTCGGGACCGTCTACAAAAGTTTTTTCTTTCATGTCATTACATCATTACATCATTACATCATAGCTTACCTCATGTAAAGGTGTGCTATTTACACCACATTTCCTTCTATTATTGCCGAGTGTAGTCCGCTCATTCTCTCCCTTGACAAAACTTTTTATTTTACCCCGTTATATATATATATATAGACTTGCCATACGTCCCGGTTTCGCCGGGACAGTCCCGGATATACTGGGTTGTCTCGGTGTCCCGCCCGGTTGTTAAAATTGTTCCGGTTTAGATTCTTGGAAATAATTGAGCAAATTTATTAGATCAGAGAATGATTAATCTTCTCTTATGTAATCAGTAACATTTTGGTAATTAACACAGTAATACAAATTTACAGAAGTCGGCAGCAGAGAAGAAGAAAGAGAAGAAGGACTTATTGAGAAAGGTTCACTCAAGTGAAAAATACGAGTGGTACAACAAGTAGAAAACTGTTTTGTTATGTAAAAATATCATGTTTGTGTACCATTATGTTTTCATACCTCCCCCCCCCCCCCGAAACCGACATCCCTAAACCTAAAGTAAAAAAGACAGAACTGTCTCGGTTGGTCCTTGAAAAAATATGGCAACCCTATATATATATATATATATATATATATATATATTCCAGCCTCATCGACCCTAGAGGTACCGGGTTCGAGCCTCAGTGAAAACCTTCGTATGGGGGGGAAATGCCTCTCAATTTCAGATTTGATATGAATTTATACATAAAAAATAGGGGAACGGTGGTCGTGAGGTATAGTGCGCTCGACTATAGGCTGGGGAGTCCTGGGTTCGAACCTCAGTGAGAACCTTTGAATTTTTTCAGGTCCTGGTGTAAGTCCCCCCCCCCAAGTCCACCACACTTTAAATGGGTACCTGACTTTAAGTTTCGGTGTTAAAGTTGGCTGGGTGTTGTGCTACCCACAGAATCCCTTAAGGTTCAGAGATTACTAAAACATGAATCCTACACTTCATCTGCCCCGGTGAGCCCGTATGGGCTTAAGGGGATTTAACCACTTAACACCCCCCCCCCCAGGATAATTGAAAGTTCGATACAACAACATGAGAATAACGTCCATCATTGCAGATGTCCTGCTCAGAATTTAAAGTGTTACAACAGTTCTTTTTTTTTCCTTTGGTATAATAACTGGGAAGAAAATAAAATGCCAATAACAACTGCTGGGATATTGGCCTCGGACAAATAATCTTTATCATTAGCATATCTGACACGAATGGCGCACCCAGGGGTAACTTTACCCCTCAATTATAAACCCGGGGCGTTCGATTGAAATGTTCCTCGTCTGGCCACTTTTTAAAAAAAAACGACCTCTTATTTTTTTAAAAATCTATATTACTACATCTAAAACATGACTCTTAGTTATATAGTTACTTGCTTGGTGTATACATACTGCGCTGATCTCTCAATACTAACAAGTGCTCTAAGAATATTTGAGAAATCATCCCCCTTCATACAAAATGTTCTACCCATTGTAGAGTTTCCAAATTGTTGTAAGATACAGAATTTATGTCATACAGAAGCCATGGCAACCAACATTATTTGATTTTAAAACAAAAACAAAAAACGGAAATGTCAGTTTAGAAAGTTTTGGGATATTTATTAGCTCTGTCATGTCTATATTATGCTCAGTTATAATCATTATATTTTGGCCAAAGTTAATTATAAGATGGAGAGAAATCTGGCAATCATTTATATTGTGTTGACAACAACCATCTATTTAGGCAGGCGTGTAATAAAGTAAGCCTAGCGGAAGAATTTGTATATTATTACCATCAGACGTGATTTTGATTTCCGTTGTATCATAACACTATTAGAGGTATTTTTTTTTTTTGCGGGAGCCGAGAATTCTGCCCCATATGTGCCCCCCACCCCCACCAATTTTTGCGGGAAAACATTGAAATCCTCGCCCCTCCCCCCTTCTCCCCCAATCCTTGAGAATCCCTGATAAGTGTTCGGGTTACAGTTGTTCAGGTCTATCTTTATCAATACACGTATGTGGCTCTTTTTATTAGTTTAATTCAGTGGTTCCCAGACTTATACACTTCGCGACCCACCAACAAAATAAAAACTACGACAAAAAAAAAATTAAGAGAGAACAAAAATCTTCCTTTATTGTATATGTACATGGCAGATGTACATACTATTAGTTATGTAACAAATAGATGAATAGAGTTGTACTCATGCATTGATAGAATCTAAATCCTTTAATTAGAACTTTCATATTTTTTTTTTGGGACACACCTGAAATAAGCCCCGGTTGTGGATCCGCAACACAACCCACACTTTGGTTTGACGTGAAGCTTATAGTTTCCATCTAATATGATAAAAAGCTATTTGGGTTCTGTATTAAATCGAAAGTAAAGAATTAATACAACAGTATTCCAGTTTAAAATACAATCCTGAACAAATCGGATCTGCCCGAAACCAAAAAAAATAACCTAGCCTACCGATCAAGCCTAAGGGGATATAACTCTATGCAAATTTTTTGCAGGGTACAGCTAGTAAAATAATAATAATAATAAAATGTAAAAAAAAAAATAAAACCATTAAAGGATAAACACACACACATACTCACACCAGCACATACATACATGCACACGCAATTTGTGCCTGCAACGAGACCAATAATCGTGCGCAAAACCCTGTATTCGTATACAGTGAGTATACACCATGTAATCGTGTCACAACGAGTACAAGAAATACTGAAGGCTGTGTTCGCTCGTTGCATGTAATCGTGTCACAAATAGAAAAAAATAAAAACCTAATAATATTGAAGGCTGTATTCGCTCGCTGCATGTAATCGCGTCATAAATAGGGGGCAAGGACGGGGGGAGGGGGAGAGAGAGAGAGAGAGAAAGAAAGAGAGAGAGAGAAAGAAACGTATTGAATGCAACTGTGGGAGATTTGAATTGACTTGACGAAAGGTTACCCGGTACGACTGGCTTAAACTCTCCGATGTATTGTTTTCCATTGGGCTGGGAAATACTAGTCCATAGTATATTTTTTTTTTTACCTCAGAATGTTTGCTCATGAGGCTAAAAGGATAGAATGGAATAGACTTTTTTTCTATTTTGGAGCATAACAAAAAGTAAGTCCTGTTAAGTTGAAAGCAATTTGTGTGGTGAGAGAGGAAAAAAAAAAGGGCTATATTTTTTGCTTATTATTATTATTTTTTAAAATCTCATTGTTCCCAGTTTGGTCAGGTGCTGAGTTGGCAAGTGACATAAATGGCGCCGATGTCACATTAAAATAAAAAAAAAAAACAATTTTAATTTATAAGGTCGTTAATTGCGTCAGGTTTTTTTTTGAAGACTTGTTTTAGTTTGGAGCTAACTGAAGCAAAGAGGGTCTATTGGGACTTTTTAAATTGTTAATACTTATACAACGTACCACTCGTACCAGATTTATTCTCATACATAGATAATATGTGACGTGCTTCTTATGCAGTGCCGAACCTAGGGATTTTGGGGGCCCGTGGGGTTCGGCCTCTTTGGGGGGCCCTGCAATTAGACATTAGACATGTGATAATGTAGTTAATATTTAATGTGATAAAAAAATTCTGCCCCCCCCCCTGAAACTGAGGTACCGGGAGGAATTTCGATTCAAGACCCCCCCCTCCCACCCCCACCCTAGGCACGCCTCTGTTCTTATGTATTTATTGAAAGAAATACACACATTTCGGTTAGCGTCGGCTTGGAAAGAGTCCTTTAGTCCTTGACTGAATGAGATATGTGCCTAGACAGCACTAATGAGTTGGCTCTTTCATCCCCCCTCCCCTACCACAGAGTGCAATGGTCATGGAAGAACTACGGGAGACATATACAGGTGGCTGGATATGCCTGGGAGTTGAACCCGTAAACCCACAGCACGTAGACCTGGCTCACTAGAAACCGCCACCCATCCGCAACCAGCGACCAGATATCTCAGCAAATCTGTCGATACAAAGATATTCTTTTTCGAAATAAATGTGGTTATAATCTCTTGATTCACGTCCGTTACCGAGTTCAGCGTTCAGAGCCGTATCCTTTTTTTTCTGTGCTATGTGTTTATGTGTTGTGCGATGATCTGATACACTTCAGGCTGGGGGTGGGGGGCATGAGAAGGGATGCAAACTTACTGATGTAGGACGACAGAACTGGCTGGACGGATGCAGAACTGAACCAGGGACATACGCAGTGAGTGCTGACATGTTTTGTTGCATTCCCAGAGTTTTCACTACTTAAAGAATCAACTACAATTATTTCTGACACGTTGTTGGCAATGATTGAGAGAGATCGAGAAAGAAAGAGAGGGAGTGAGGGGATGGGGATAAAGAGCGAATGGAAAAGACACAACAGGAAAAAAGGGAAAAATGTAAAAAAGAAGTTCGCTCTTCGCACTGAATGACCTCAAGAAGACGCCCTCTGTATTGCACGCATTTCAAGTCCATTGTATTTCTCTAAAAGTATTCTCTGGAAGAACCAACAACAGCGACAGCATGGACTACTAATTACCTTTATGTCTGTTAACAGAAATGAATCCACGCTTGGCTAGCGCCACACACACACACACACACACACACACACACACACACACAGACGACGACTACCACAAAGACAAAAAAAAAAAACAATGGTTTCCAAATGGCCACTAAATGGCTATTTTGTTTCTATTCCCCTCCCCCCCCCCTCCCCCACCCCCAGCCCTGCGACATTTTTCCTGAACTTTTTTTCTGACGGAGTCAATATATTTGCACTCGAGAGTCGCTGCCACCATTTCTATTTATAGCAACAAACCCACTGACATACCCCACCCAGACAAACACAAACACAATCATCCTTCTTCTTTCAACTCTTACCCTGGCCACAATGTAGTAGTAGTATAGTTCCCCCTTTTTCTCTCAAAGGGCACGTTTACCAGTTAAGAAGTTTGTAAGTTTGTAGACATTGAAAAAAAAAACGTTTGAACGAGTTTTTATACATCTGACTTACTGGCGTACAATTTTTTTCCCCCAGTGAAATATTACAAAAAAATTGTATTATATAAGGGAGAGAACTGGGCCAATATATAACTTAGTTTTCGATTAGATCGGTAAACAATGAGAATTGCTTGTTACTTGGCAGGTTAAAAACCCACAGAATATAATCTGAAGGTCTTCGATTGAATCAAATTACAACCTAATGTCGGTAGGCATGGGCGTATTCATGGGGAGGGGGGGGGCAAGGGGGCATTCGCTCCCCCCCCCTACATTTAAAAAAAAAATGTCATAAAGTTGTTATTTTCCCCCCCCCCCTGGAAAATTTTTGCCCCCCCCCCTGGAAAAATTCCTAGCGACGCCCATGTCGGTAGGGGTGGGGGGTGAAGTACTGGTTACATAAGATGAGACTTTAATTTTCATAAATAAGGAAATTAAATAAAACTGAGTACAAACATGTATTATAAACTGATAAGTCAAGATAGTAAGCTAATGTGGAAAAAACATTATTCCTTGCTGAACTTATTTCAAGTTTTATCATTTGATTGGAGGGGATGTGGGGTGGAAATGAAGGTCTACAACGGATGGTCATGTGTTAGTAGTGTCCCTGGTTCAATCTCCTGTGACGACCAATGGATATTTCAGGTCATGGTTTATAAGTCCCTGCTATATCTCCCGTATCGCTCCCCATGGACATTGCGCTATTAGCTTTGGTGGAGATCAGGGGCGCCGAGAGCCAACACGGGCCCCCAGGGCAGGACATCATTGCGGGCCCCATGGCAATGACCCCCCTGCCCACCCCTCTCGGCGTGCCTGGTGGAGATAAACTAAAGGACACCATAAAACAAACAGTCCCATCAGTGGTCTGTGTCTCATAGACCCGAGACGTCATTTCTCAAATGTTTTGCAGTAAGAAACATTTTATTGTGTGCCCATGATTTTGCAAAACAAAGAACAGCACATGATTGTATGATTGTTTGAAATGAAATCATACCTACTAAAAAATAAAAATCAAAGACTCGACACTGTCTTCGGGAAAATGGGTCGGCACATCGCTTTGGGTTGTGTGGCTATAACAGTGTGGGTCGGCACATCGCTCTGGGTTGTGTGGCTATAACAGTGTGGGTCGGCACATCGCTCTGGGTTGTGTGGCTATAACAGTGTGGTTCTTGAAGTGTGGATCTTGACAGAATTATAATCTGATGATCGAGAACTGAGCTGTGCATAATTACAGCTCTATCTCTCTGTATGTTTACACAACAAAAGTTTTGTTAACCCGCAAAAAGTAAAATTCATGACAACTTTAAAAAAAAAGAAAAACAACAACAGCCACAGATTTAACGGTGGATAGTGAAACCTAACAGTGTGAGAACCACCGGGGTAGGGGACAATGTTCTATGATGTCCCCTTAAAAAAAAAAATAAAAGAAGTATCTCTTGATGTTAGAGCCAGGCGCCACTTTTGGGGGGGGGCGATTTTTGTAGTGACCCCTCTCAGCTTTAAGAAAAAAAAAATTATCTTTACCATATATGAGGGTGGGTTAGCAATTGATGCACCAGCGGGGAAAAACGTATATAACTGGATGTCGCTGAGATCCAGGCCCGTGGCGTGCGAGGGGGGGGGGCGCCCCCCTGCGTTTTGTCTGCCCACCCCCTTGCTTATTTGTTCTACTTAGTAAAATGTATTACCTGCCCCCCCCTGTTATTGCCTGGCCCCTGCTGTAGAATGCCTGGCCCCTGCTGTAGAATTTTCACGCTACGGGGCTGCTGAGATCCCAACCAGAGGCAATGTTATAACTGTTTTACTTTCACCGTTCCGTGTCGTGTACCCATCAATTGCTGTTCGATTTCAGGAACTCAAATATATATATATATAATAATGTGATTGAGTCGAAGATTAAAGTGCTAAGGTAAGTGTTCAGGTTTATTTTCCCTTTATAAATGAAATCGTGGAAAGGGAAATAAGTCATTTATCAAAGGGAAGTAATCAACTTGTCTTGAAATGTGACACGTAAAAAAATAAACATGCCAGACGAATCTATATATGTATCAACTCCTTAATTATACAGGTAGCATAATATTATTTCAATATATGTCTGCAATTAATGAACGAGTGACGCTAGTTGAGAGATTAAAACTAATTCTGTTTAAAAAAATGAAAAATATCTAACACCATTTTTTAATTTTTATAATATATTAATATATAGTTATGCAATCTCTCATAAGTGTTGCTGCTTGTAATTCTGGTTGCCCATACAACATTTGGATTTGCTAAATGTTACCTCACTACCATGAGGCTTAAATCAAATTGTATCATTTGCACCTATATAATGGTTATTAAGACCAAGCTGGTTTAGAAAACATACCATGATCTGTGGGGTAAAAATTATTAGGGTCTCATGGCAAGGGAAAAAAAACCCTTATACGTCGGTGGGTGAATAACCCGAGACGAAAAGTTATTCAACGATCGGCGGTGGTGAAAGATGTGGTCGGCACACAATCCCCTCCCCTCCCCCCCCCCTCTGTCCGTGTGGCAGCTAATGGTCATGGCCGAAGTAGCCATGGAGTGTCTGCACGTTCATCAATACCTCCCCGTTCATTTTAATTTCTTTATAAAGCAACTGACATGTCGGAACCGATGATCTTGCCCCCCTAGGTCCCCCACGTATTGTGAGCGCCGCCCCTGTTTACTCGCTTAAACGTGTAAACACTTATCACATTACCTTATTAGGTCTTGGTTCAAGTCTATCGATGTCCTTTAATGTGTGTTGCCACAGGTGCCTCAACGTCTAATACAGATTCACAACAACTATTAGATTTGAAATGATTTTTTTTTTCACTGTTTCAGTTAGGATGAAAATGTTGCCGAAAGCAAAAAAAAAAAAATTACATTATAAAAAAATATTTTATAAAAAACAAAGTTTTTCTTGCGTACTAAAAAGCAGAAAATAATTTCTGAATAAATTGGTAAGATGGTAATAGTAATAGACTTTATAAGAGCTTCTGATTTTTATAAAAGCGAAAAAACGTTGGGCGCATGTTTTATATTATGTGAATGTATTACAGTATTAGAATCATCAAATGTTAACGATTAAAGTAAAATTAATTATAGTGTTGTATAACCTAAACTCATGATATAGAATGTAATACTTGTAAAGTCAATTGAATCAATATATTAATATAGTGAAATTATTTTAAACAGGTTTTCATTTATATAAGTTAGAGTATGTTATAAAGGTCTGGATGTTTGTGTTCAGAGAGAGAGAGAGAGAGAGAGAGAGAGAGAGGGAGAGAGAGAGCGAGAGAGAGAGAGAGAGGGAGAGAGAGAGAGGGGGAGAGAGAGAGCGAGAGAGAGAGGGAGAGAAAGAGAGCGAAAAAGAGAGAGAGAGGGAGGGAGAGAGAGAGAGAGAGAGAGAGAGAGAGAGAGAGAGAGAGAGAGAGAGAGAGAGGGAGAGAGAAACTGTAGAGAACTTAAAACACAGAAAATAAACAGAAAAGGAGAAGTGAAATTATTAAGAATGCGAAAGGTGGGTGGGGGTAAGGTTTTTTGACATAAGTAAATCCAGATGTCGGTATTGTTATCCATTATGGAAGCCGGCCCATCCCCACTACCTCTGTCTCTCCTGCTCTGTCTGCTTTAATCTTCTTCCATTTTTTTCTTTTATCACGAGAGTATGTCAGCTCACAGTGAAACTTACGTTGTAGATAACTGGACACTGAAGCATAAAGTATATCAAGAGGCACGGCTGCCAATCTTGATATTCTTTATCCAGATCTGGTTATATTTTTGGAGAAATTTAGATTTAATAAAATACTATAAAATAATACATCTTTTTTTTAAATTATAATTTCGTCATTTAGATTTAAAATTATTATTAGCTATATATATTTAGTATGAACTGTTATTTTTCATATATTTTATGGATCATTCTTCAAGACCGTAGTTGGCAGCTATGACGAGTGTTTCAGGTTCATCTTGAATTAATGTATGTGGGCATTTGTGGATGTGTTTGTTTTTAAGAAGGATCATGCATCGATTCATTATAAATTAACAATAATTTATTTTTATAAATTTATAAGGATTAAATCTTTATTAATCATTCATATTTATTAAAATGATTTCATTTTGGGCCAACCCCTTAAAAAACCACAAAGAAAAAAACCTTTGATAATTGTGTGTGATGAAAGATTATATAGAAACAGACAGACAGACATGTAGATAGATAGATAGATAGATAGATATATAGATAGATAGATAGATACATACATACATACATACATGCATGCATGCATACATACATACATACATACATACATACATACATACATACATACATACATACATACATACATACATACATACATATATACATACATACATACATACTTAGAGAGAGGGAGAGAGAGAGGGAGAGAGAGATGTTACTGGTGTATATATATTAGTGTTTATAGTATAATTATTTCACACAACCACCGCTATAATATCTAGTCGGTGACCACAACACACACTACTACACGATAATCGGACGTCTCGCCCATCTAATGGCGATAGAGATCTTACCAAAAAAAAAAAACGACGTGATCAAACGTCTTCTATATGGCCAATAGTTCATACTCAGCTTCTATATGGCCAATAATTCATACTCAGCTTCTATATGGCCAATAGTTCATACTCAGCTTCTATATGGCCAATAGTTCATACTCAGCTTCTATATGGCCAATAGTTCATACTCTAGCTTCTATATGACCAATAGTTCATACTCAGCTTCTATATGGCCAATAGTTCATACTCAGCTTCTATATGGGCAATAGTTCATACTCAGCTTCTATATGGCCAGTAGTTCATACTCAGCTTCTATATGGCCAATAGTTCATACTCAGCTTCCGTTAAGACATACATTTAATAGCGATGGGGAGTCGGGTTCTGAACGGGTAGGGGAAAGGGGAGAGAGTGCGTGTGTGCGTGTGTGTGTGTGTGAGAGAGAGAGAGAGAGACTGATACAGGAGAAGGAATACGCTCTACACACCAGAACGTCTTTAAGACTGATGCAGGAGTGGGAATTCCCTATACGCCAGAGAGTCACTGTTGGAGCTGTGTTTTATGGAGAGGTTAAGCGCAAGATAAGTCGACGTTTGTGCGATGATTAAAGACTGGTTTTGTGGGATAATTAAACTGATGTTCATGGCCTTTCTCCAGTCTATTTCTTAAGATACTTTGGAATAATGCTGAAACTAATTTTTAAAAAAATAAATAACTAACAAAAAAAACTTTTAAAACAACAACGCTGCAGCTGATGTGAGTTGTGTAAGGGTTCATCGGAATAATGTAAGTTTAGGGAGGACTGAATGGTTGGGTTTTTTGAAAGATGATCAAAAACAGACACTAGAAGTAGGGAACATAATAACACTGCATAAAATACTGAAAAACAGTCAGATCTCCAGAAAACTTAAAAAAAAACAACATATACAAGACAATGATCCGACCAGCAGAAACATATGGTAGTGAAACATGGACCATCAGCAAAGAAGCAGAAAATAGGCTAAACATTTAGGAAAATATAATGGCCAGTAAAGGACAATAACGAGTGGAGAAGTAGAACCAATTCACAGCTGTACGAACTATACGAAGAACCAAATATAACAGCTGAGATCAAAATGAATAGATTGAGGTGGGTAGGGCACATAGAAAGAATGGAAAACAACAGAGGTCCAAAAGAAAAATATAAGGCAACACCCAATGAGAAAAGGCCTAAAGGCAGACCAAGAAGCAGATGGTTGGAGGAAGTGGAGAAAGACCTTAAAACCATCGGAGTGAGAGAGTGGAGGAAGAAAACCATGGATCGCTGAAAACAGGAGAAGAGTAGTATGGCAGGCCAGGGCCCTAAATGGGCTGTAGAGACAAAGGAAGAAGAAGAGATGGCTGGGTGATTTAGTGACCTTTAGGCCTGTTGACTATGAAAGTTCCCCCAAGCTTAAATAAGACCTTTAGAAAGGAGCCTTTTGATTATGGTCTGCTACATGTAGACTACAGCCATGGGACTAAACCGCGAATTTCTGAAAACTCCATATGCATATACTATAGTGTTGAAGACAAAAGAAGCCCGTAAGAGGAGGGAGCAGTCCGCGGGGCGAGTATCATATGCAGGGGGGGAGGGGCAAGAGTTTAATTTTGATTTAAAAAAATGACAAAAAGAATCGCTTATGGTGGGGGAAACCAGAATCGCGTCACCACCGAATTCCCACCGGTGCAGAAAATAGCAATGCGCTCTCGTTTGGGGGGGGGGGGTAATATGTACACCAATTATATGGCTGCGGTGCTCACTGTCCTAGATATGGCTGCAGTGCTCACTGTCCTAGATATGGCTGCGGTGCTCACTGTCCTAGATATGGCTGCGGTGCTCACTGTCCTATATATGGCTGCAGTGCTCACTGTCCTAGATATGGCTGCAGTGCTCACTCTCCTAGATATGGCTGCAGTGCTCACTGTCCTAGATATGGCTGCAGTACTCACTGTCCTAGATATGGCTGCAGTGCTCACTGTCCTAGGTATGGCTGCAGTGCTCACTCTCCTAGGTATGGCTGCAGTGCTCACTGTCCGAGTCAAACCAAATCATCCATTTCTTCCACCGCCTCGGATTTCTTTTTTTTTTTACCGAGAGACCGTAGTCATTGTTTACACTTCAATACAGCAGTAAAGGATGAGGGTGTGTGTATATATACCGTTCATAGGTGCCCCAAGCCTTAGAGTTTGTTGGTGGAGGATGTGGGTGGGGCGGCGACTGCCTCTTAAATTTATTTTTCTGCGCAATTGGGTGAAAAAAGGGGGGGGGGCAGAGAAGCCCCCCAGGTCTCAAAGTGTTTCATGGGGCCCTAGAATGTCTGACCGCGGCCCTGATGTCCAATAATATGAATGGTGCTATTCACCAGATCATGTTTTCATTTTTAACCGTTTTGTTTTGTTTCCCAGCTTGTTGCCATTTAGACTTCATATCAACGTTTGAAGTTTTTTTGTTTTTTTCAGATGTCTTTTAAAACTAAATATTTTATTTTTCAGGTATCCAAAATCCAGCAGGTAACTTCATCTGGAACCACAGTTTTGTTTTGACCATTTCACCACCCACCCACCCTATGCCAAGCGAAAGACTTGGAGGTGATATAAATAGAAGTACCAAAACGCAGGAGGGGCAATTTGTATCTGGTGACTATAGGATTCGAACCCTTACACCTGCACTGAGACTGCACTGGCTCTATACTTGACCACCACTTAGTTATCAATCTGTCCGCCTGTCCGTTTATGTCGATTCCTCCTTCTAAGTATCAGACGACTCAACCCACACATGAATCCTCTCTCTCTCTCGCTCTTTCTCTCTCTCTCTCTCTCTCTCTCTCTCTCTCTCTGTCTCTATGTCTCTCTCCATCTCTCTCTGTCTCTTTCTGAGTCTCTCTCTGTCTCTCTTTCTCTCTCTCTCTCTCTCTCTCCCTCTCTCTCTCTCTCTCTCTCTCTCTCTCGTTTACTTATTCATTTATTTTATCTGCCAAGAAACTAGGTTTGCCACCATAACAAAAAAAAAATTCATCAAAAACATCGCGATAACTGTAAATGTATCAATAACACAAAGATTTAAGATGAATCAAACCAAATGTACATAACTGCAACATATTCTCAACGCCTCAAAAAATTGTATCAGGAAAACATATGTATAGGTTGAACCTGTACACTATAGGTGTGTCTTTAGTCACGGCAGGATTTAAACTGAGGCTGCTGATGCCTCGGTACAGATTATATTAAATACAACGTCATCAGATGGGAGTTACTTTTATGCAAATATTTAAAACAAAAATTGTTAACATTTAAAATTCACCATATATTAAAGTGTTTATGTGCGCGCGCGCGTTTGTCTATATTTGTGTCTAGAATTCAGTTTTAAAAAAAAACACTCTTTAGTTTGATTAAATTTTGTAAAGCATAAGCTGACATCTTTGACAGAAACTGACACTGATTAGAGCAGACGATACAGACATTGATAGAAATACTCAACACAGACAACTTGGCATTTATCTGTTTATTTTACAGATGTATTTGTTTTGAATCATGCAGTACATTTCATCTATTTACTCACTGATGTATTTGTTTTAAATCATGCAGTACATTTCATCTATTTATAGTATGGCCACAAAATGCAACACCTTATAAATCAGTGTTGCCAGATTTTTTTAATGAAAACAGCTGAAACTAAAAAAAAAACAAACTCCGACCTTGATGCAGAGGCGTAATTAACGGCGGGTGCAAAGGTTAGAGTACCCAGGGAACCGACTTCTTAAAGACCCCCCCCCACCCACTCCGTAACACCCTTGATATTTTTATTGTCACTGTTTTTGTCTTTGCTCTGCTCCCGGGGCTCCTTCCGACCTTAGGGCCGCTTCTGCCAATAGGCTTCAAATGTACATTTGGTAACAAGTAATAATAATAATAATAAACAACGAAACGAAGTTTTCCGAAGTTAGCCGAGCAGTCTGCCGTAATGTACTTTGCCGAAGTTAGCCGAGCAATCTGCCGTAATGTACTTTTCCGAAGTCTGCTCAAGTCTTGCTGAGTGAAGCAAACTCACGAACGGTCCGGTTCGCGGTTTGGGGGGGGGGGGAAGGGGGCAGCAAATAGTGGTGTCAAATTGAATCGGGGTGGGGGGTCAGCGCTGGACAACGTTCCCGAATTAATTTTACACGAGTATTCTGGTCATACACTCAAAACATATTTTGTACCATAAAAATCTATTCAGAGAAGACAACTCGTCTACTCCCCCCCCCTCCTTTTTTTCCTCTCCTCTCCACCCCCCACCCCGCCCCTCAGTACTCTAACAACCCCCAGGTCTGTCCTTGTGGCGGTCACGTCCATCACCATAAATTAATATGTGTCAGACATGAAGACCTTTGTCTCGGGTCCACATCAAATGAAAAAAAAAATAATAAAAAAAAAAACGAAGTCAGAAATGAATAAGAAGGTCACAAAACATATAGTGACCTCTGAACTATGTGTGTGTGACATAGCGGTTGTAGCAGTAGTAGTAGTACACGCACATCAAAGGGGGAACAAAAAGTAACACAAAAAAAAGCAAAACATAACAGCCCAACCACCATTTGGAGTTAGTGCGATTATACACGTAGCATTAAAACTTGACAGTGCACCTCGCCATGCTCAACGCCCCGTGTGCACCGCGCCATGACAGTGAATGTTTCAGGTGTGAGTCTTTTCAACGAACTTTGAAAATTTAAAACAATTTTTTTTTTTTTTAGAAAAAAAGAGGAAATACTAAGAAAAGAATCTGTTGTTTTTATTTATTTGTTAATTTATATTTTATGTTTTTAGTTTTTATTACCCAGGGTTTCGATTTATTTTTTCATTGTACGGCGGATAGTTTAGAGTTGGCAGCAATGTGCGCAACTTTGACAGGAAATCTAAATTTTGCAGCGCAACAAAAAAGTTTATTGGCCAGCTAGACATTGTGTGCGCGCGCACAGCTTAACGGGAACTGTGGTTGGCAAGATGAGATCAAGTGAGATAGTATAAAGTCTATTGTATTGGTTTTAACATTTTATTAACAAAGTTTAATAGTGCATCTACCACTTTCGGTTATTGTAGTAACAAGTAAGGGGGACATACACATATTATATAACGCAAAAATGTCAATTTTTACCTCCCCCCCCCCACCCATATAACATTATTTAACACAAAAAACTCCCCCCAATATAACAAAAATAAGAAATTTGCAACCATCCCCCTCCTCATTCGGCGTAATATAATATGTGAACGCCCCCTAAAAGAAAAAAAAAGGAATAGTTGAAATACTCGTTTTTGTTCAATACTAACAGTATGAATATCATATGTAGAAAGAACACTTAGTTAATCTAACGTTAGACTATTCTGGGTACTAAGCTCACAGTTGATTTATTCCATCTATTAATCTAGCAACTGAGATTTAAACCAGTGACATGCATTATAGCAACATGTTTCACAATCTCACTGTCACAATTAGAATACCTCAAACTATTTTCCAAATATTTCGAAATCTTAATGGACGGATCTTAGAATGGAACAAAGAGGGCAAGTGGAGAGCTGAGAGCCGGGAAGCAACCGTGGATTCGAACGGCTGACAGCGAAGTAAACGAGGTGGGATTGTCATAGGCTCCACTCTAGAAGCCCAAAACTCTTGTCCACTGATGCAGTTGACAGAAAAAAACCAGAAGTGGGGGAAAATTCTTAAAATTTGACAGAAATTGGACCAAGAGAAGAAACGAAACAAAAGAGCCGGATCAAGAGCAGATGGATGCTATGTTTAAATAAACCAAACATAAATGAAGTTTAGTTCAAATTGAAAGCACGTCCAGGATCAAACAGCAAAGCGAGCCACAGTTGAAGCGAAAAACAAAAAAAAAAATATTTATCTGATCGGAAATTTAAGTGAAACAACATTTTAATAAACTTTTTTTTTACATTTTTATTTCATAGTAAAATTTTGAAAGACCTGTAGTTTAGTACACAGAATGTTTAGTTTTCCATACATCAAAGTAACTTTGGTAAATAAGAAATATGTCCATCGATTTTTCGTACAATTTTAAAACAACCCAAAAAATTGGTTTTTCGTTGTTGTTTGTTTAATGTCAAACTAATAAAATATTTCAATTGCTATTAAAGGTGTGGCTAAAATAATTGTACGAAGTAGTCATTTTTTGCATTAGAGCACCAGATATTCTCCCTTTCTCTTTCTCTCTCTCTCTCTCTCTCTATCTATCTATCTATCGATCTATCTATCTATCTATCTATCTATCTATCTATCTATCTATCTATCTATCTATCTATCTATCTATCTCTTTATCTATCATCTTTCTCTCTCTCTCTCTCTCTTTCTCTCTCTCTCTCTCTCTCTCTATCTCTCTCTTTCTCTCTCTCTCTTTCTCTCTCTCTATCTTCTCTTTTTCTCTCTCTTTCTCTCTCTCTATCTCTCTCTTTCTCTCTCTCTTTCGCTCTCTCTCTCTCTTTCTCTCTCTCTCTATCTCTCTTTCTCTCTCTCTCTATCTCTTTCTCTCTCTCTCTTTCTCTCTCTCTACCTCTATCTCTCTCTCTCTCTATCTATATCTCTCTTTCTCTCTCTCTCTCTCTCTCTCTCTCTCTCTCTCTATCTCTGTGTGTGTATGTTTTTTTTTTAAATTTAATCTAACCTAAAAACAACCTTACTGGAATGTCTAGTAGCACTTGAAAACGTTTATTTTGGTTATTTCAATGTTTTCATTTCAATTTTACTTATAATTTTTTTTTTTACTTTTACTTTTGGCGCAACGTGTTTTTATTTCAAACTTATATTTTGACAT
Organism: Bulinus truncatus; assembly: GCA_021962125.1. Taxonomy (NCBI): domain Eukaryota; kingdom Metazoa; phylum Mollusca; class Gastropoda; family Planorbidae; genus Bulinus; species Bulinus truncatus. The sequence goes on from JAGDYQ010000115.1 coordinate 1,246,477, forward strand.
TCAGAGTTCAACCTGACCTTAAGCACTCATTAACTGAACCTGTTTTCCTAAACCCGTTATTACTTTGATTTTTAGGCATGCATTTTATTTAATTTATTTCTGAGCTTTTAATTTTCCGTAAAAATAAAAAAATAAAAACTCACAAGGAATATCCACTGTGAGTCAATAGTTTGGACTACTTTCCCATGTTGTTAATTTGACGTATAATCATGTGCACAACATGAGCCTACTTAGTGAGCTTATGGAGCAGTGGTCACCTCGGTGCATTAGTGGACTAAGTGTGTGCACCATTAGTCATTTGGTAGAATCGGTGGACTGTAACGGTGTACCTCCCCCCGCCCCAGTGGAAATGTTCCCTAAATGGTGCACCAATAGATCCCCCGTTCCAGTGGAAATGTTCCCTAAATGGTGCACCAATAGATCCCCCGTTCCAGTGGAAATGTTCCCTAAATGGTGCACCAATAGACCCCCCCTTCCAGTGGAAATGTTCCCTAAATGGTGCACCAATAGATCCCCCCTTTCTGTGCAAATATGACCTCAATGGTGCACCAATTTCACATGTCCACCATTGAGGTGAAATTGTGAATGGTGTGTCAAAGAACCATATAAATATTTCCCCAGATTGACTTTAATAATATTTTATACATCAAAGCGAAGGCAAGATGTTTCATAGGCAAGTAATCTGTATTATGAAATCAGAAATCACCAACGAGAGTTTTGTACTTAGACAGTGATTACATAAAAATGATTTTTTATCTGTTACAAGATTTTGACAAACCTTAAAACGTTAAGAAATAGATGAAAATAATAAATAAACAAATAAATAAAACAAACACAGCAAATGTTAACAAACGCTGAAAATATATTGTTTAAAAATAGATCAAAAAAACGAAAGAGGGCGATGTTGTTTTTTCTCCCAGAAATGTGTCCCTGTTTATTTAGTTTCTAGCTGAAGAGTTTACTTCAAAGAAAACTCTTTAAATATCACCCACCATACGATAAATTGGCCGAAATTGCAACCAGGTAAACAGGAACCGTATATATATTTTTTTAAGGTAAGGAGTGTGTTTACTTCTTAACAAACTTTCTAAATATCACCATTTTGATAAATGGTCCCCCGATTCAACATACGGCAAACAGACTTAAGAATCAACAGATTTGAAACTGGTGAATATAAATAAAAAAAACAACCAAAAAAAACAAATGATTCGACGACAGAGAGAAAGAAAAAGGTCAAAGAGAGAAAGAAAGAAGACTGCAGGAAGTAAAAGAATAGTACAGCCTAAGGATGAATGACCTCTCTCTTAAGGTTCGCCCCATCCATCTTCCTCCCTGAGTCTCCGCCCACTCCTGACGTGTATATTCAAAGGTGTTTCTGGTAGGAATTCTATCTGAGGCAGAGGTGTGCGGATCTTGAAATTTAGCGTCCGCGTCCGTCCGCGGATTTCTATCAATGATCCGCGTCCGCGTCCGCAGAATCTTACAACATTGGTCCGCAGTCAGTCCGCGCGTCCGCATAGCTGAAATTTAGCTGTTTAAATGACTTGAAATTTTTTATGGTAACGCTAAAGAAGATCCGCGTCAGTCCGCGAGTCCGCAACTTAACCATACAAAGCGTCCGCTGTCAGTCCGCGGATTCGGAAAAGTCTGCGGATCTGCGTCCGCAAGCGGACGCGTCCGCTGTCCGCTCATCTCTGATGTGAGGGCCAATATTCCGTCGACGGTATATTTATAAGTACAACTTCTGAAGAGCTTGTGTCTGTCCTCCATGACCCACAACGGTCAAACCGCAATACACAAAGTTTGCAATAGATGTCTTAATTGTTCTATTACCCACAATGGTCAGTTCACATTACACAATGTTTGTAATAGATGTCTTCATTGTTCTATGACCCACAACGTTCAGTTAATATTACACAAAGTTTGTAATAGATGTCTTCATTGTTCTATGACCCACAACGTTCAGTTAATATTACACAATGTTTGTAATAGATGTCTTCATTGTTCTATGACCCACAACGGTCAAACCGCAATACACAATGTTTGTAGTAGATGTCTTCATTGTTCTATTTAAAAAAATGTTGCTTGCATCGGACTATTTACGTGAAATCAAGTCCATTTAAACACTTATATTTTATTTTACCTGTTTTTCAACTAAAATAAAAACGTCGTAAATGGCCTTACGGAATATAATTGTGCAAATATTTATGTCGTTTGTGTCGTTTGTATAGGACCCATTAATGTATATGAAATTCTTGGCCTCGGGCCCCAAAAAAAATCTAAACACGAATCTGGATTGTGAGAAGAAAAAGAACTTGACAACTAGAGAGTCAGACAGATGTTGTAATAAAGATGATTTACCTTGATTTACCTTACAATGTACCAACATACGGTACAACGAAGCCTATACCTTGCTACAATAATTTGACAGAAACTAAATCCATATCTGAGCTCGTCTCAATCACCAGATCAGCAGTGACGAAGATAGCCTACATTTATCTATTAAATAACAATGACTCAGACGCTAATAGGTTAAAGGTTTTTTTTTTTTGCATTTCAACACCAAGTGTGCCGTACAGCTGTCAATGTAAACAGACAAAACTTACATAAAAGTCTATTTACAGGGTATAATACTGTCACTATTCTCGGTGGTCCTTTACAGAGATACACACATACCTATTATGTTGACATTTTATTAAACATGATGTTCTTTCCCCATTTCACCTTTTTGGATGATCTGGAATCCCATGATGCACTGCTGCACGTGAGGGGAAAATATGTGCGTCGCAACCTTATCCCCCCACCGTCAGAGCTGTTGCCAGATTGGCCGGTTATCCGCCAGTTTGGGCGGTATTTTTCGGTCATCGGCGGGAGTTTGTACGCACTGGCTGGCTTAGGGCGGATTTGACATTTCATTCACATAAATACAAAAAAAAAAAATGACGCATAAAATCAAAAAAAAAAAAAAAATAGGAGTAAAGTTTTGTATTGCTTTTCAATTTTCCTAATAATCTAGTTTTTGGCGGTTTTCGTTAAAAACACCTGGCCATACTGCTGAGACAACACCACCGTGATGACGGTTGAGGAGGCATCGCTGTACCTCATCTCCCTAAGGAGGAAACTTCTTTCAGCAGAGTGTCTTGTATTATTGACATTCCCAGCATTACGTCCCGATGTACCGGCCTACGTCCCTGTATCGTCATGTATGCCTGCAAACATCCAAAATGAAATGCATACCTTATAACTTCCTCTTCTTCTACACCCCCCCCCCACCCCCACGCTCCTCCACATGTTTCTCTCGTAAAACTTTTCTCGATGTAGAATGTATCGTTGTTACATCTGAAGCAGTTGCTTCCACTTACAAAGTTGTACGGTAAAGTGTACCTCAGTATGACAGACCACACACACACACATGCATGCATAAATATGAGTACTATCAGGAAGGTTGGCTTCACGTTGGAAAAAATTTACCAGAGCCATTCTGAGACATGGGCTATCTATCTATCTATCTATCTATCTATCTATCTATCTATCTATCTATCTATCTATCTATCTATCTATCTATCTATCTATCTATCTATCTATCTATCTATCCATCCATCCATCCATCCATCTATCTATCTATATATCTATCTATCTATCTATCTATTTATCTATATATCTATCTATCTATTTGTCTACCTGTTTAATTGTCTGTCTGTCTGTTTGTCTGCCCGTCTGTCTACCCATGTCAATATGTTAGCCATAGTAGTAGAAAAGATAGCATGGTAACCATGGTTTTGAATAGGTACAAACAAGACAGACTCACAGAGTCACAGTACAGACACTATACGTACAGTATCAAACTGATGAAATTAAACCATGATTTCAATGATTTCATATCTTTCTCACCTATTATTATGAATATGTCGTACGTATGAACATGTTATACATATGAATATGGTGTATGAATATGAATATGTACAACATCGCGTAGACACGTGGTTCTTGCCTTTATCTAATTCAGAAGTACGTTTTAAAAGGCTAAAAATGAAATAGAAAATTTGATTTAAAATGAGATGGGGGGGGGGGAACCAGAAAGATTGTGAAATTAAGCCCTGAAATCTTTTAACATCGAAATACCAATACATCTAAATACATCGAAATACCAATACATCTAAATACATCTAAATACCAATACATCTAAATACATCGAAATACCAATACATCTAAATACACCGAAATTCCAATACATCTAAATACATCGAAATACCAATACATCTAAATACATCGAAATACCAATACATCTAAATACATCGAAATACCAATACATCTAAATACATCGAAATACCAATACATCTAAATACATCGAAATACCAATACATCTAAATACATCGAAATACCAATACATCTAAATACACCGAAATACCAATACATCTAAATACATCGAAATCCCAATACATCTAAATACATCGAAATACCAATACATCTAAATACATCGAAACACCAATACATCTAAATACATCGAAATACCAATACATCTAAATACATCGAAATACCAATACATCTAAATACATCGAAATACAAATACATCTAAATACATCGAAATATCAATACATCTAAATACATCGAAAAACCAATACATCTAAATACATCGAAATACCAATACATCTAAATACATCGAAATACCAATACATCTAAATACATCGAAATACCAATACATCTAAATACATCGAAATACCAATACATCTAAATACATCGAAATACCAATACATCTAAATACATCGAAAAACCAATACATCTAAATACATCGAAATACCAATACATCTAAATACATCGAAATACCAATACATCTAAATACATCGAAATGCCAATACATCTAAATACATCAAAATACCAATACATCTAAATACATCGAAATGCCAATACATCTAAATACATCGAAATGCCAATACATCTAAATACATCGAAATACCAATACATCTAAATACATCGAAATGCCAATACATCTAAATACATCGAAATGCCAATACATCTAAATACATCGAAATACCAATACATCTAAATACATCGAAATGTCAATACATCTAAATACATCGAAATGCCAATACATCTAAATACATCGAAATACCAATACATCTAAATACATCGAAATGCCAATACATCTAAATACATCGAAATACCAATACATCTAAATACATCGAAATACCAATACATCTAAATACATCGAAATGCCAATACATCTAAATACATCGAAATACCAATACATCTAAATACATCGAAATGCCAATACATCTAAATACATTGAAATGCCAATACATCTAAATACATCGAAATGCCAATACATCCAAATACATCGAAATACCAATACATCGAAATGCCAATACATCTAAATACATCGAAATGCCAATACATCTAAATACATCGAAATGCCAATACATCTAAATACATCGAAATACCAATAGATCTAAATAAATCGAAATGCCAATACATCTAAATACATCGAAATACCAATACATCTAAATACATCGAAATACCAATACATCTAAATACATCGAAATGCCAATACATCTAAATACATCGAAATGCCAATACATCTAAATACATCGAAATACCAATACATCTAAATAAATCGAAATACCAATACATCTAAATACATCGAAATGCCAATACATCTAAATACATCGGAATGCTAATACATCTAAATACATCGAAATACCAATACATCTAAATACATCGAAATACCAATACATCTAAATAAATCGAAATACCAATACATCTAAATACATCGAAATACCAATACATCTAAATACATCGAAATACCAATACATCTAAATACATCGAAATACCAATACATCTAAATACATCGAAATACCAATACATCTAAATACATCGAAATACCAATACATCTAAATTTTAAAAAAAAGTGTTAAATTTGTTTCATTTCTTCATTTGTCAATCAACTAGATTAGTATTTGGGAGGGGGGTGGGGCATTTCTAGTACACTGTCTTTCCACTCTCAGTCTCTCTCTCTCTCTCTCTCTCTCTCTCTCTCTCTCCCTCTTTGAACTCTCTCTCGCGCCCGTCCTTAAATCCCCTCTTTGGTAATAACAAACGTATTAAAAAGCAACAACAACAACGATTCGTTGACCTTCTTGTGCGGGTTTAGTATCCGTGACTCATCCTGCACGAACGCAGAGAGTTCCTGTGCCCACTTCACTGGTACACTTGACCCTCTCTGTGCCGCAGTAGATTTCGATTTACGGTGAAGAACTTGTCTCCGCGGGGGGGGGGGGGGGGAGGAGCACAACTTTCAGTTATAAGTACGGAGAGGGACTCACTCATCAAACCACAACAGTCGTTTAACGAGAGGAGAATATGAAAGGGGAGGGTGGGGCCTGGTAGGGAGCCTCACTGAAAATTGTCCCCGGCATCTCCCCCCTCCTCTCCCCCCCTCCTTCCCCCCCCCCCAGTGATAGCGATTGACATAATTTTAACCAAATGGATTTAATTTCATGTTATTTATGTATTTTTAGCAAAAGAGATTGGTTCGTGGGTATAAACCGGAAGTAAGTCTACACTTTTGTGAATGCTAATAATAACAAGATGTGACGTCATAAACAAAAAAGGGGCGCCAAATGGGAGACACATGGGGAAACAGGGGGAACGGGGGGGGGCGGGCGGCGTTCGATTGTTTACTTCCGGTTTAAATCTTCGTGATTAAAAGGTGATCTGGCCTCGTTTCGGTTATTTAATGGCCAACATACCGATTCTCCCCGACACGTAGATGGATCAAACGGGCTCACCTTTCCGTGGACAGGTAAGAAAAATCATGATACACACCATCCTGCTTGGTCTGTCTTCTTTTTTTTTGGTTAATTGACAGGTGACACATTACGGTAGCAGGTGAAAGGTCGAGGGGGGAGGGGAGATGAGGGCCGGAACTGAGTAGCCCTGCGGGATAGTTTAGGTAGGCGTGGGCTTAAGTACAGGCTGCGCTCTCTGGGACTCTGGCATCGGCTTGGACAGAATGCTGGGGTGGGGGGGGGAAGGGGGGAGTTCTTCCGTTTCTGGCATGACTTTACGTTTTTAGGTGAATTCATTCAGTACGCCTGTAGGAGTTGTTTTTTGCAGGAGTAAAGAGATGTCTGGTTCTTAGAGGAGTAAGGAGATGTCTGGTCCTTAGAGGAGTAAGGAGATGTCTGGTTCTTGGAGGAGTAAGGAGATGTCTGATTCTTGGAGGAGTAAGGAGATGTCTGATTCTTGGAGGAGTAAGGAGATGTCTGATTCTTGGAGGAGTAAAGAGATGTCTGGTTCTTAGAGGAGTAAGGAGATGTCTGGTCCTTAGAGGAGTAAGGAGATGTCTGGTTCTTGGAGGAGTAAGGAGATGTCTGGTCCTTAGAGGAGTAAGGAGATGTCTGGTTCTTGGAGGAGTAAGGAGATGTCTGATTCTTGGAGGAGTAAAGAGATGTCTGGTTCTTAGAGGAGTAAGGAGATGTCTGGTCCTTAGAGGAGTAAGGAGATGTCTGGTTCTTGGAGGAGTAAAGAGATGTCTAGTTCTTGCAGGAGTAAGGAGATGTCTGGCTCTTGCAGGAGTAAAGAGATGTCTGGTTCTTGCAGGAGTAAGGACATGTCTGATTCTTGGAGGAGTAAGGAGATGTCTGGTTCTTTCAGGAGTAAGGACTCAGTAAAGAGATTTCTGGTGCTTGCAGGATTAAGGAGGTGCCTGGTTCTTGCCGATCTTCCGCTCTCCATCTAGGGCAACTAGTATAATGTAGCAAGTCTAGTTTTAGATTTCATGAAAAACAAACAGATGTAAGATAAATAGATACATTGAATGAATGATTGATACACTGAGTGACTGATTGATGCATTGATTGAATGATTGAAACATTGATTGAATGGTTGATACATTGAATGAACAGAGTGAATATTTTCTGTTTTATTTATTTTTTCGAAATGCAAAAAAAAAAAAAAATAACAAACACTATTTTTCAATATGTTCCCTTAGCCCCGATGACCCAGTTTTCCTTCACTAGGTCATCAACTACAAAATATATTCTGGTGAAACATTGTACCCGTGCACTTCTTCTCTCTCCCCCTCCCCTTCTCCCACCCAAGGCCTAGCATATGCACACAACACCATAAACCAATATAAATTCACGCCCCACTCTTACATACGAGGGCCGTATCAAGAGAGGGATGGCGGGGTGGGGAGGGGGGGGTGTGACAGAATCATTGGCAAATATTGACGTTAAGTGTCGATTTAGCACTTGAGATGTTTGGGGAGAAGGTCAGATGAAAGGCTGGGGTATAGGGAGTGAGGGAAATGGGGAGGGGGGGTGATTTGGGAGGGGGGGTGCTTTGGGAGGGGGGGGAAGCACCAATGATCTGATGTGGAATCTAAAAGAGTGTCAATGATGACATTGGCTAGGTGAATGTCGTAGTGTCATATGATGGGGAAGGGACAGCAAGTGATTAAGGCCCTCAGTGGTAGGAAATTTAGGTCGGGCCGGGGGGGGTCACCATCGGAATAGTTGACAAGTTTTGAAAGTAGATATAAATAAAGAGGGAAGTGAGAAAGCAAAGTAAATATACGGAAGTAGATCCTGCAGTATGTTTGCCAAATTTGTCATCCAGTGAATTGATTAGTTCCTATCACAGTGGTTCCCTAGACCAGTGCTTCTCAAACTTTTTGAAGTCACAGCCCCCTTGGAACGCCAATCAATATGTCGCGGCCCCCCTATTTTTTTTTTTTGGTTTAGATTGCTTAAATTTATAATTTTAAACTCCTATATGCAAACTTTTACTAGTCAATGCATGCTTTTTCTAATGTTAACAATGAAAGAGTGAAAGGATGCAACATATAAAATAAACTAGATTTTATTTTAAACATATATTAATACTATTTACATACAATACATTAGGTTAATTATAATTTTATGTGTCACATTTTTCGAAATTCCACGGCCCCCCTCCGTACAGTCCACGTCCCCTAGGCCCCTAGGGGGCCGCGGCCCACCACTTTGAGAAGCACTGCCCTATACTATGAATCGATTAGTTCCTATCGCAGTGGTTCCCTATAAAAAGTAAGTAAAAAGTAAAGTAAGCAGTGGTTGCATATAATATGAATTGATTAGTTCCTATCGCAGTGGTTCCCTATACTATGAATTGATTGGTTCCTATCACAGTGGTTCCCTATAAAATGAATTGATTAGTTCATATAACGGTAGAGATCTGGTGGGTATTTTGGCGGGTTTCCTATTGAGTTTCGGAGTTTTTATTTTGTTAAAAACATCCAGCACACCTGCTCTACACAGACCAGGCTGCTCCACCTTCAATAAGTCACCCATCGGCGTAACCAGCGCCGCCTCTGAAAATGCCATTTCTTTCCCTGCCAGAAAAAGCAAGACAAGTACTAAAGAACTGCAGATGCCGCCTTCGGCTGTCAGCAAAGGAAATTGCCTCCCATGTGATCCACCCCCCTCAACTAGCCATACAGCCCTCAAGCTGTTTACGCCACTGATTAGCCAAACGATGAATCAGACAGGTTTCCAGTCGTCAAAATGGCATCAATCTTGAGATTTTCAATCAAGTGTTGTTTTGTTTTGTATTTTTTAATTAACACTTAGGTGTTAACACAAACTAGGGTCGAGCACAGCCTAAATACACTTTCTGTTGGTCATTCTACACAATGCAGCCTAAATACACTTTCTGTTGGTCATTCTATAACAATGCAGCCTAAATATACTTTCTGTTGGTCATTCTACACAATGCAGCCTAAATACACTTTCTGTTGGTCATTCTATAACAATGCAGCCTAAATACACTTTCTGTTGGTCATTCTAAGAGTTTAATTTAATGGCACTGTTTCCCTTTACCCACAGATCCGTTCTTATGGAAATTAGGTGCTTGCATAGCCTCTCCTCTCCACCCCCCCCCATCCCAACTATTAGGGGTTTCTCCCTCAGAGATTTATATTTTGCGAGCCACAAAGATGTTATCAGAAATTTTAAATAATTTAACAGATTGAGGTCAGATAGAGGGGCCCGATTGGAAAAGATTATTAAGAACTTAATATTTGCAAAAACGGACTTTTAAAAAAAAACTTTCTTTACCCGCATCCCCACCCCTAAAAAAAAAACAACAACAGGTCCTACAAAAAGTACCTTAGATGTACCTAAAAAAAACAGCAAAACATTTAAGAACGGATGTGCTGTCTCCCCCCCCCCCCAACCACCCCTATATATTCAACATGTTTTAATTTCCTAAGTGACTCAAACCTCTCACAGTTGAGTGAGAGAGATGGAACAGCAGCAGCAAGTATAATTGACCATCATCCACATCCAACAAGTTGTAACAAAACATAATTAAGTACAGTTGAAGCAGGATGTGCTGTACAGTTGGAGCAGGATGTGCTACGGGGCTTTTAGAGGGCTGCATAATACATCCTCCCCCCCTCCCACACCCTCACCCGATCTTTCTTACATTCAACAACACTGCATCACCGGGGAACAAAGTACTTGCCCCATCCCCCCTCTTTTCCCCAATATTGACACGGGACTCTACAACAAGGGGACACAACCCTACAACATGGAGACATAACCCTACAACTAGGGGACAAAACACACACATAGAAAAAGGCAGGGACCAAAAATAAAACCAGATAAAAAAATATTGAAAGTGAAATAGTGAGAGAGAAAGAGAGAGAGAGGAGAGAGAGAGAGAGAGAGAGTGGGGAAATGAGGGAGAGAGAGAGAGACAGAGAGAATCAGCTTGTTATGAGCAAACAACTCCGACTCCATATTGCCTGTGTCTGGGACACTATTGACTCACAAGACAAATAACCGGATGATGGGGAATTTCTCTCGAGGTATCCTCGTTGTGTGTGATCGTTGGCCACAATAGAATGTAGCACTGCAGCGGTTCTTAAAAAACTTCTTGAACTCAAGGAACCCCTCTTCTTCACCAAATTAATTCCTAAAATGTAGCCTCGTATTCATTCATCACTTAAAGTGATTGGTGTTTTAGGATTTGAGTTGTTTTTTCAAGTTGTACACAAGTGTGTACACTCATGGCCGGGCAAGGGTTTGCAGCCCGGGCCTTGCTATTAGGGACCCTTAGGGAAACAGAGACATTATAGCTAAGCAACTGGTTAAGTAGGTGTGTGTGATCAGAGGGGACCGAGTAGGCGTCGACAAGGGAACGGGGCAAAGATTAGATTACGGCAACCCAAGTTCACTTGTAGACCTTTTGGGACCCCCATGGTGGTCAATTTTTTTGGGAACCACTGTGGTAAGGTGTGAACGAAATGTCAATGGGGAAGCAGTGTGAAGTATTTTACATCAGAGGAGGGGAAAGCATGTCCACATTTCTATGTCCAGCGGTCAAAGATAACTTCCAATGTTGAGAAATGTTGCGAATTTATGATTCAAGTATACATTGCTTTTTCGTTAAACACACCAACACACACTTATAAAACAAAAACACATGCATAGCTTCACTCTCACACACACACATAAACATGCTTGCACAGTCTCAGTTGTGTTACTAGGCGGTGGGGGGGTGGGGGGGGGGGTTGAGCGGTGGCATTCACTTTGCCATCAGCAAGGGAAAGCATTTTGCACACCACATTAGTACTTTTTGGCTCGGAAACGTTGCGACATTTTTAGAGTCGGCCGTGGATGCCACTAAGACTAGTGACGACATTTCTCAGAAGCTGAAGTTCAATGTCAATTTTGATCGATTAATAAGGGAAACGTTCTAGCAGTTCGAAAGGTTAGTCCGTTGAATGCATCAATCACAGATTAAGAATATACTTTACGAGTTCAGTAACTAAAACTGAAAACCAATCAAACAATACGATCAAGCAGTTCAGTAACTACAACTAAAAACCAATCAAACAATACAATCAAGCAGTTCAGTAACTGAAACTGAAAACCAATCAAACAATATAATCAAGCAGTTCAGTAACTACAACTAAAAACCAATCAAACAATACAATCAATCAGTTCAGTAACTGAAACTGAAAACCAATCAAACAATATAATCAAGCAGTTCAGTAACTACAACTAAAAACCAATCAAACAATACAATCAAGTAGTTCAGTTACTAAAATTGAAAACCAACTGATAATCTCTGACTACATTCCACTGTTTGTTGGTCAAGAAAAAAGACCACTCCATTGGTCCAGAGAACTTAAGACTCAGTATCAACCAGACACCCATAAAATGAAGTTATCAGACGGTAGAAGTCGCACAGAGCAGACAGGCTGCTGACAATCCCGAAATGTGAGCGTCATTACAGCGGGCACAGACCGGAACTTAGGCCGAATATTGTCTAATCAGATGTTTTTTCTATATTAACTGGCCTGGTTAGAAATGCAAATTTCGTTTTTAAGACAAATTATTTTGGTAAATGAAAATATCGGATTATGTGGTGTTAACATCATCGGTTATAAGGGTAAGTATTTTAATTGGGCCAACCCAAACCCTAACTCTAAATTTATTTCAGGTTTCAATACGGGGGCCCATTATTCTCCGTGGGCTCCGTAGCGATGTAACGGTCGCACATTCTCTCCGCAGGCCCGTGAACACCAAAAGAAAATGTTAAACGCTGACCAACTGTCTTACTGGCCACATTGCTATACCACCCTCTCTCTCTCTCTCTATTCTCTCTTTCTCTCTTTCTCTCTCTCTATCCTCTCTATTCTCTCTCTCTCTATTCTCTCTCTGTTATCTCTCTCTCTCTATTCTCTCTCTATCTCTCTCTTTCTCTCGCTAATATGACGAACAGTCCACTCCCCCTCACACACACAACACCATACTGTCACTTCTTTTTAATTTTTTCTTCCTCTACAACACCATACTGTTACTACCCTATTTGACTTTTTTCTTCTATACAACCCCCTACCTTTCCTTTCCTTATATACCTTTTTTTTCTTTATTAAAAAAAAATTTTCATTGCCCCATATATTTTTTGTCACTAGCCTATATGACTTTCTTTTCATATACAGCACCATAATGTCACTGAACTATATAGGCTTATAACTCCAGCACTGAACAGCACCTCTAAATAAGGCTAACCAATCATGTACCAGGACGCCATTAACTGCCAAAAAAAAAAAACAATGGAAGGACTTGATGGGGAGCAGAATCGGTCGAGGGAGGTCAAAAAAAAAAGGTGGACCTGATGGTGGTGGGAAGGGTGGGGTTGGGTGTGGGGACAAACTAATGAGTTTTTTTTTGTTTTCTAATCAGTTTGTAAGTTTGCCACGACACGGCATGGCGTGACGCAGAGTGGTTTATCTTCAACTGAGCAACTCAATTGACCAACCTGAGATGAAGGGATGTGGGGGGAGGGGGGAAGTGGAGGTGAAATTCACCGCCCCCCGCCCCCACACACCCACACATCCACACACCCACACACCCACACACCAGCCTTCTCCAACTCTTGCTTACCCGATTTATTTGTTCAGGGTCACCCTCCGTCCCTCTCCCCCCCCCCCCCCCCACACACGGGAGGTTCCAAATAAAATATTGGAACAGAAGATGGTGAAGTATTCCAACGGGGAAGTGGATTTTTCGGAAATACGGCCGTAACCAGTAACCAGGGCCGGTCTTATGAAGTGCGGGGCCCAAATAGTGAAAAAAAGAAATTTTGTAGCACTCCATGATATATAAGTGCAGAATGATGTATGTTGGGTGCCCGACAAAAGAGAAATGTAGATTATAGCCGCGCCCCCCTCCCCCCCCTTCCCCTTTCACGCGGGGGTTCGATTTGGAGTTAATTCACTTAACGTCTGATAAGACTGTTACATATTTATTTTAAGTTACACAGATTGGAGTGGGGAAAGGGGAGGGGAGAAGATAGGAAGGCCGTATGTCAGATAAACCAAATGTAATTTTTTTTTTTTAAAGTAATTGTAATGCCATTGGACAGACTCCTATCCGGCTTAAGGATATCCAGACTTAGGACTATCTGTCCTAGTTTTCTAAAGAACAACAACATACTTTTAGCTCCATATCCCTAAAGATGAGGAATCATTATTTGCTTTGCGCTTGTCTGTAATTAGTTTTATAAATAATTTTTTGCATTGCCTTGTCTGTCTAGAACTTATATAGGTCTGATCTATTATGATGTGCTGGTGAAATATAAGTGATGAGTTTGTGACCCCTATTAGCGAGTATTGATCTACGGGTTCGAATTCTAGCGATGTCAGTTGTGTATAACCTCGTTCAGCATGGATGAGCCATTACAGCCTCATCTATATAGGGTCTGCGTGTAGACGATCTACTGCAGTTTTTGTCTGTATAACGCCGGTTACTAGTTCATTAGGTTATATGATCAAGATAACCTTACTGGGATATCAATAAAACTATGACAGGTTCGAATGTCAGCGAGGGCAATTTGCAGTTTCTCTCGAAATAATCCGCGCCGCTTCAACGAACATAGCAGTCTGGACTTTGGTGGTTACACAGAATGAACAGAAAAACAACTGTCCCACAGATTTTACTGGTACTTTTTTCTGGGCCAAAAGGTTAAATGCCATGACGTTATGGGCCCGTATTGCAGTGAAAATAAAGATCTAATAATTTAATAGCGATTTGGGTTCTGCGTTAAATCGAAAGTAAAGAACTAATGCAACAGTATTCCAGTGTAAAATACAATCATGAAAAAAAATCGGATCTGCCCGAAACCAAAACTAACCTAGCCCACCGATCAAGCCTAAGGGGATATAACTCTATGCAAAGGTTTGCAGGGTGCAGCTAGTGTTAAGATAAAAATAAAAAAATAAAAAAACTTAGAGAAGATTTAAAATGAAAGCAGTGCATCTTGCTTCAGACTCACGTACTGGTTGTATGTCATTCCAAACTATTTAAGATATTACAATAAAAATATTACTTGATATCGTTTTATATTGTGCATATTGCATGAAACCTCAGAATCGATCTCTCTCATTTCCTCATAATCGATTTTTTTTCAATACATATTAGTCAATATAACGTTATGGTACATCGATTTTATAACATATTGGTAAATATAACATTATGGTACATCGATTTTATAACATATTGGTAAATATAACATTATGGTACATCATTTTTTTTTTAGTTTCTTTCCACGTTATTTGCTCTTGTTCCATAACTCTGCTCGTATAACATATACATAAGTGCATTTATATGTATGCGAGAGTGTGTTGGACTCAAGTGGAAAGGAATTTGACATGGAGTAGGGGTGCATGTGGGTGATGTATTGGATGCGTGAGTTTGAGTTATGGAGAAAGTATCTTGGAGTGAAAGGAAGGGGGTGATTGGGGGGGGGGGGGTCGATAAAGATGAAATGTATATTTTGGAGAGGCTAATATGATTCAACGATAGCCTAGTAGATTTTGGCAGGTCGTCATTCGTCTGGTGTCTGCTAACAACATCTGCACGCCCGCGACCCCCACCTGCCCTCCCTCTCTCTCTCTCTCTCTCTCTCTGACGTCTGCCAAATGATTGGGGGTGGGTGGGTGGGGAGTAATTTTCAAACCAGGCCCCTGTGTATATCAAATTGATCCCGGGCTAACTCGTCATGTCCGCTGTCTGGCTGTTTGCAGAAACATCAAAGACAAAAATTATCTGGTCACAAACAAATGAACACGTTCGTAAAGATGGATAATTGTGGGGAATAGTGGGGGGGGGGGAGGTCTAGTGGACAGGGGAATTGTGGGAATAGTGTGGGGGGGAGGTCTAGTGGACAGGGGAATTGTGGGAATAGTGTGGGGGGGAGGTCTAGTGGACAGGGGAATTGTGGGAATAGTGTGGGGGGGAGGTCTAGTGGACAGGGGAATTGTGGGAATAGTGTGGGGGGAGGTCTAGTGGACAGGGGAATTGTGGGAATAGTGTGGGGGGGGAGGTCTAGTGGACAGGGGAATTGTGGGAATAGTGTGGGGGGAGGTCTAGTGGACAAGGGAATTCGTTGCAGGCTTTTTTACAATGTACTGCAGATGTATTAACTATTTAAAAAAAAGTGAAGTTCCCTTAGCCCTAACGGGCCATCGGGGCAGATGAAGTGTAGAATTCAACTGTTTCTATAACCTCGGCATATGTAGGGATTGTGTGGTTAGCACAGCGCCCAGCCGCCTTTACTTCCCCAACTTAAAGTCAGGTACCCATTTAAAGCTGGGTGGACTTGTGGGACGACTTTGAAACACATTTCACCTGGAAAAATTTTCATGGTTCTCAGGATCGAAACCAGGACTCTCAGGTCGACAGTCGAGTATCTACATCACTCGGCCATCCGTCCCAATTAACTATGTACTGCAGATGTATTGACTATGTACTACAGATGCATTAACTATGTACTGTAGATGTATTAACTATGTACTGTAGATGTATTAACTATGTACTACAGATGTATTAACTATGTACTACAGATGTATTAACTATGTACTACAGATGTATTAACTATGTACTACAGATGTATTAACTATGTACTACAGATGTATTAACTATGTACTGCAGATGTATTAACTATGTACTACAGATGTATTAACTATGTACTGCAGATGTATTAACTATGTACTGCAGATGTATTAACTATGTACTGCAGATGTATTGACTATGTACTGCAGATGTATTAACTATGTACTGCACATGTATTTATCAAGCTGTTTTTATTAGATTTCGTCATGGGTGCGACTTACTCTTGTAACGCTGCAGTTGGGTGTAAAAATTAATATATAGACCATAAGATTGGCTGACTGATATGAAAATTGATAGATAAGTAGACAATAGGTAAATCACATTGTTTTTTTTTCCAGATATTTAATTATGGAGATTGACCAATTCAAACTAAAGTGATGGCTCCAGCAATTACTGGCGCCGGCACCGTTGTCATTTAAGAAGTGTCACAAAAATCTCTTGTCAGAAAAAAATGCAAAGGAATTAAAAAACAAAAAAAAAAATTTAAAAGTCGCGCTGGGAAAAAAAAAACAACTAATTTTGGTTTGACTAATTTAGCGCAAAATTTAATCAAATTTGGCTTGACGTTTTGATTGTTATGATAATCTCCCCCTTGTTAATTTTTTTTCTTTATTTTTGTTCCGATCATCACGTGATCTCGTGTTTTTTCTAACGTCAGTCTGGAAATCCACCCAAACAAAAAAAAAAACCACACAATAGTTCGAGAGACGCCCTGTCATTCAAAAGTTTTGACCTCTGGTCACTGGACTGGTTGAGGACAAAAAGCAATTTGTCAGGTTGTTGGCAGAGCCGTTGTTATAACTTTGGAGGCTCTAGGCATAGACTAAGAAATATTTTGGAATTCTAGGCAGAGACCAGTGCCAAACCTGAGGTTTTGGGTGCCCGGGGGGCTTGACCTCTTTGGGGGCCCCTGAATTTTGACATTCGACATCATGACATGAGATAATGTATTTAATATTTAATGTAAAAAAATCTGTGGAAGCCCCCCCCCCATCAAGCTGGGGCCCGGGAGACTTTCAAATTTGGACCCCCCTCCCTCTCCATAATTACGCCTCTGGCAGAGACTAATGTATATAAGGGGACCTTAGACAAAAGTATTTGCCGGGGCCCAAACAGCATCAGATTTATAGGGCTTGGTACTGGAAGGGCCCTTCAACAGATGGGTTACCAAACGGCTGCCTAGTTTGCCTTTCCATAAGAACGCCTCTGGATGTGGATAACTGATGGGGCGGGCCTGGGGCGTCTATTCATTAGGCTGAGGGGTGTGATTTTAACAATTCAGAGATGGTCTATATGAAAGTTTTTTTCAGCTGGGGTCTGGAATCATTAGAAGGAACTTTAGAAAAAAAGTCTAAGTATAATCTAACTATTATATGTATAACACATACTTCGATCCATACAACAAAGACGTCAATCCATACAACAAAGACGTCAATCCCTACAACAAAGACGTCAATCCATACAATAAAGACGTCAATCCATACAACAAAGTCATCAATCCATACAACAATTGTGTCAATGAAATAAACAAATACGTCAGGCAAATCAACAAATAATTGAATACAATGAACACATAAGTCTATAAATCAGCACATACGTCAATCAAAACAACTAATATGTCAATCAAAACAACTAATACGCCAATCAAAACAACCAATACGCCAATCAAAACAACCAATACGCCAATCAAAACAACTAATACGCCAATCAAAACAACTGATACGCCAATTAAAACTTTTAATACGTCAATCAAAACAACTAATACGCCAATCAAAACAACTAATACGCCAATCGAAACAACTGATACGCCAATTAAAACAACTAATACGCCAATCAAAACAACTAATACGCCAATCAAAACAACTAATACGCCAATCATAACAACAATGACTCTGATCATAACAAAATACTTCAAAATAATCCAATGACGCACACAGCTAGAACATGTTTTCTAGCCCCCAAATCGAACACCTCACAAATGAATGCCACATGGGGGGGGGATGTCATTCTGGCTCCACTACGGTTTGAGACCCATTGATCTAGAGCATTGAAGTCAACGTCGTATACTGCCGCAGAGTCATAACTACAGAATTAAATAACGTTTGTTTCACTGTGTCTGCAATGAACTGGACTACAAGAGCCAGTCGTAAAAATGGGGGAGGGGAGGGGAGGGGGGATTCTGAAACGTTTTATTTTACTATCTCCTCGAACAAAGATAGAAAGATCATAAATTTTGGCATAAATCGGTAGACTTCAGACAACTTGGCATTCGGCCAAACCTGCCAGATTTATTTTAGTTGTATTTGCTTCACGTCTGCAAGGCAAAAAAAAAAAAGAAAAAAATCAAATCATCTTTTGAGAATCTCTTTTTTTGGGGGGAATATTTGTTACATGTAGAAAGAATGATGCATGTTTTCTAAATAATACGTTCTTTGAAATAAACATATAAATGTTAATATTAGTAATACAATAAATGTTTCGTTTAATTGTTTCGTGGTAACCGTGATTATTGTTTTATAACAAAATTTGCTGTTTTTCATAGACGGTCAGAATATCGCCTCATAATGAAGCGTTATTAAATATAGTCATCCTGCGGCGTAAAATACGCCGCCTTATCAATTAATATAATTACCGTAATTTTATTTTTAAATAAGCAATCAAACAAAATAACAGGCTAACATCTTCGGAGAAAATACACGGAATGCAAAGTTGAACTTTGACCTAACGCGAGCGAAACAACGCGAGGTGTCGTCTGTGACGTATTCGGGGATTCCACTATCTATAAATAGTCCTGCGTCTTGAAGTTGTGTTTTATTTATATAGATGAGACTAAGTAGGCTGCAAAGCTGTTAAGCCCGAACACTTTATGCAACACATTAATACCCGCAGGCCGCATGCGACCCGTTAGGCTATATGTTACGCCCGGCCACCAAAGCCTTTTGATGTTATAACGTTTACATTTAATTTTAATTATCTAATATGACCAGTGACCACTCCATACATCAGCCTCCCCCCCCCCCATACATCAGCCTTTTGACTTGATGTTTCGTCAAATTTAAGAATCCGTCGGGGCTAACGATTCGAATATTTTTGCCCACCCCTGATCTAATCTCTCGCCCAACTTTGCTAAACTGTACAGTAAACTGTCCCAGAAATGCTCGAAAATTTTTTTTTTTAAATCTCACCCCCTGAAATGTGTCTCTTGGGTACAATGAGTGAATTGGTGAAGTTGTAGCTCATTTGAACAACATTTAGAGGTCCCCCAAGAGCTTTTAAAATTCCAGTATTAGACCAACATAAAAATCCAGACGAATCATGGCTCAAATAATTTGCAGTTTTTGCATGCCATAGTTGAATAAAATGAAGTTTAAATATACTTATATTTATCTCATTGCTACCATTAATTAGAGTTGAAATTGTGTGATTCTTAATTAGAAAATGTAATAAATGCTAGAAAACATATAAAATACCTAATGTGCAAAATTTAAGCAATGTGCATATTTTTTGAAGATTTAATTTTTTTTTAAACTAAGCATGCTAAATTGTCAGGCATCATATCACCAAAAGTTGCTGCAGTGCTGGACAGAACGAACAACAGCATTAGAAAATCAACAATGATACTTGCATCCGCATTCAACGAAGCTGGTGTTCCGACATCTGACACGATATTTTCCAAGAGCACAATGCATCGTCAACGCAAGCTTTGTCGTCAACAAGCTGCAGCATGTATAAAAGAAAACTATATTCCCTCAAAATCAATTGTACATTGGGGTGGTAAGCTATTGCCTGATGTTACCGGACATGTTACCAACAACGGCGATCGATTACCTGTCCTGCTCTCGTCACTTGTCGATGGCACTACAAAGCTTCTTGGTGTTCCCAAGTTAGCATCCGGGTCAGGATGGGTAGCTGATGATGCAGTATATGAACATATCAAATTATGGAAGTGCGAATCTATGGTCATCGGCATGTGCTTCGACACTACGGCTTCCATACTGGAAGACTCAATGGAGCTTGCACTCTGTTAGAAGTATCCCTGGGACGTAATCTATTATGGATGGCATGCCGTCATTACATGTTGGAAGTACTCCTTTCCGATGCATTCAATGTTTGTCTTGGACCATCCACTGGGCCAGATATTTTGTTTTTTAAGAGGTTTCGAGAAAAATGGCCATAATTAAACCACACACCCGAAGCCTGATCCGCCCCTTTGATAATCGTGTCTGATTCGATTAAAGAATTTATTAAATGTCAACTTGAGGTCAGTCATTCATGTGATGATTATTTGGAATTTCTTCTGCTTGCTGCACAAATGGTTGGGTTGGAGGTTGATGTCAGCATTCGCAGACCTGGTGCCCTACATAGGATAAGGTGGATGGCGAAAGCAATCTATCCATTGAAAATTGATCTATTGTTTGCAGGCAATGAAACCATCTTTCAGTTACAAGGTAATCAGCGCTTTAATCGGTTTACCATATGTGTTTATCTTCAATCATGGTTTTCATGCAGGGTCACCGCAGATGCACCTGTGAATGATATCTTGTTGATAAAGCGTTTATACGAATATGATGATGCTGTTCTTCGATCGACTGGATTGAAAATGATGGTGCGTCACTCGTGGTACTTGAGTCCGAAACTGTCGACGCTTGCGTTATTTTAAACCCTTTTGTCGGACAAAGAAAAAACTGGCCTTGTTCGGACAATGCAATCAGAACGTGGACCGGATCTCATATAAACCATATCAAAAAGTGTTGTTGATTTGCGTGCTTCTACCACATTTTTTGAAACATCCAACATTGATGCCAGTTTTCTAGATGTTCCTGTTGAAGCCTGGACCGATACACCATCTTTTAAAGTTGCAGCAGATTTTGTAAAGAATCTGGCTTGTATCAATGATTCTGCAGAGCGAAGTGTAGCATTGATACAAAATTTCAATGACAGTATCACCAAGAATGAAGAACAAAGACAATTTTTGCTCCAAGTGGTTGAAAAACATCGGAAAAATTTTGCAGAGTGTAATCGTGAACAGCTGGCTAAAATTTAAATTTGAAGAACTTTTTTAAATTTTTGTCTACCCTACAGTACAAAGTACAAAATATATAGCAGGAATGCTTATTTGCATTGCTTATTATTATTATTTTTCAAGCAGATTGACATTGATTCAAGAATTAACTTGACAAAATGAATAAAACTTTGTTTTTCGTAATTTTTTACTTAAATTTCAAATTTAAAAATATAAACTATTCAAGATTTATATAATTTGTTTCATTTAATATTATAAACAATACTAAGCATCAATTTGTTACTTAATATATCAGTTTCGCATATAATGCAACATTAACGCTGTATTAGATTTGATTGCGAATGATTTTACACCTAAAATCTGGAACTTTAAACCTTTTGGGGGACCTCTAAACATTGTCCAAATGAGCTGAAATTTTGCAGGTTAACTACTGTTACCATACAGACATATTCTGAGGGGTGAGACATCAACATTTCAAAACTTCATTTTTTTGGGACACCCTACTGTACAGGGTTTTTGTCAGACACCGTATTAAGGAATCAGTAGAAAAATCTAGAGAATATTTACATATTTTATTGCAGTAGCACCCCCTCCCTCCTCAAGTTGTTCACGAAGTCACTGGGATCAAGCCAATCGCCAACGTTACTGATACTGCTGGGAGGCGGATGGTCGTGTGGTCTAAGCGCTCGACTGTCCAATGGATATTTCAGGTCATGGTTAAAAGCCCTCGCTATATCCCCGTGGTTCCTCCAAGGCCATTGCACTATCGGCTATGGCGGGGATGAACAGAAGGGCATCATATATCCGTCCCCATTAGTGGTTTATAGGATCTGAGAGATTAACATCCCATTCCTTACATGGATCTCTCTCTCTCTCTCTCTCTGTCTCCCCCCCCTCTCTCTCTCCCTCTCTCTCTCCCCCCCCCTCTCTCTCTCTCTCTCTCTCTCTCTCTGTCTCTCTCTCTCTCTTTCTCTCGCAATTCAAACGATATTTTTGTTTGTGGCTCTGCAAACCTAATGTAACTCAAAATTAAAATGTTTTTTTTAGTGGCTGATGTCCCTTGTCAGGTCACGATTCAGTGAGATTGTAACTCGGAAATAAACATTACAAAGCTATTTTTAAACCAAAATCATTTCCAAATACATTTTAATGAAGAAAAAAAAAACGAATTTGTTCAGTTTAAATTTGTTTCTAAATAAATGTAAGTAGAGTGAAGATTGAATTCCAAACCCAGAGTGGAACAAGTCCATCTCCATAGATGTGGATATGAACAAGTACATCTCTATAGATGTGTATATGAACAAGTACATCTCTATAGATGCGATATGAACAAGTACATCCCTATAGATGTGGATATGAACAAGTACACCGCTATAGATGTGATATGAACAAGTACATCTCTATAGATGTGATATGAACAAGTACATCTCTATAGATTGATATGAACAAGTACATCCCTATAGATGTGATATGAACAAGTACACCGCTATAGATGTGATATGAACAAGTACATCCCTATAGATGCGATATGAAAATATGTCAGCAGATTAAATAGAAATACCAAAAAAAAAAAAATGAACCACCCAGAATTGCAATAGATTGTGTTCACCAGGGGTGGTCGTGTGATAGGGCAGTTATCTTGTACTGAACATGTGCTAGGCAGGGAGGTGATGTGACATTAAACACTTAGATGTTACAGTGGTGATGGAAGAACAGTGATGTTACAGTGGTGATGGAAGAACAGTGATGTTACAGAGGTGATGGAAGAACAGTGATGTTACAGTGGTGATGGAAGAACATTAGATATTACTGTGGTGATGGACAAACAGTGATGTTACAGTGGTGATGGCCGAACATAGATGTTACAATAGTGGTGATGATTGAAATTCCAGCCCATCAAGTCAAGTGGATTTGCAGTAAGATGAATTAAAAGCTTGAGGAATAGAAATGATGGTGGATAATAAACTGTGGGGGGGGGTCTACAAACATTTGCAATTGTTTCGATTGGGCAAAGAGTTTATCAGTCCATTGGCTAATTGTAAACGGAGAAACGATTTCTTTCACCCCCCCCCCCACCTTTAATTTATGAACCTCAATCTGTCCGTCGGTCTGTCTGTCCGCCTGCGTGACTTCCTGACTGCCACACTGTCAGTTTAGGGCTATCAATCTGACAAATATATTTGGGCCCCTGTAACAGCCAATCAGAAGGATGAAATATATCTGACCAATCCGTACAGCGATCCCAACCAATTGCTTTGCCCTTATGACCCAATATCTTGAGCCGATCCTTTATCTATTTATATCCATCTACATTTCCGTGTGTCTACCTTTCTTTCTGCATTTCTATATAATGTCCTATTTGTCTCTCTGATCACCTTTCTATTTATCAGTCTATCTTTAACACCCTTTGTATGTATGCCCCTTAGCCTTGCGTTAAATATGTTGATATTTAAAAACTAAATGAAATACATTAGTGTTGTTTATGACCTATATAAAATTCACAAAGATATACGTAAATATTCCTAAAGCCCTATGTAGGCCTACATATTCCTATAGACCTGTGTACATATTCAAATAGACCTGTGTACATATTCCCATAGATCTGTGTATATATTCCTATTGACCTGTGTACATATTCCTATAGACAAGTGTACATATTCCTATAGACCTGTGTACATATTCCTATAGACCTGTGTACATATTCCTATAGACCTGTGTACATATTCCTATAGACCTGTGTACATATTCCTATAGACCTGTGTACATATTCCTATTGACCTGTGTACATATTCCTATTGACCTGTTAGAACACTTCAGGCGATTAGCCTCAACATTCAGAATTAGCTACAGCCCTCACATTCCTTGTGTGACTTATAAAAAAACAATTTTTTCAAATTATGAACCCAGCGAACAATCGCAGTAACCTGTGCCACAGATCATACTAATTCCTCGTGACAAGTGATATACCACACAACACAAACATATATACACATATATCTACGTATTCCGAAGATTTAGGTTTAGGGTTTAGACCAAGACAATTTCTGGATACGACACTATCTTCAGAATCTTCTCCTTCATAGCCCGGGTCCTTTGATTAGTTTACCGTTGGCTGCCATCAGCTATCTTACGTATCGCATGCAAATCTCTTAAGACCGACCCAGGGATATGACGAGTTGAGGGGACGGGGAGGGGGGGAGAGATTATGGCGCAGCCCAGACTGTTTCCATTAAGATGGATGCCCTGCTGCAGGGCAAGCATGTTTTACTCTAGGCTAGCGGTAATGTCGCCGGCGAAAGGGCTAGAAGTGAAGCGTTGGGGGGGGGGGCGTTTGGGCGGGGGCGGGGGGAGGTTTGAGAGAAATGGTGTGGTGTATGGGCGCCGACTGGGTAAGGGGAGACAATAATCTTTTTTTTTTTTAAATTCAAAATTTTGTGAGAGGGCCGGTGGCAGTTGTTCGTCAGTGTTTGCCATTGAAACTTCCACTTCCGTGTGTGTGTCTGTGTTTACGTTAATGATTCTGGGAAGAAAACGGTCTTAAATCTTCCTATCTGTGCATGTGTCTTCCTCTTTTATCTGAACCTTTCCATCTCTTCCATTTTCTCTCTCTCTGTCTCTCTCTCTCTCTCTCCCTCTCTGAAGTAAATAGATTATGGTCCAGAGTGAATACTTTAAGACCGAGGGGTTAAGGGGGGGGGTATAAATGCGAATTATAAGATGTATCTGCAAAGCTGCATTTTTTATGTGTGTTTTAAATTCTCTCTCTCTCTCTCTCTCTCTCCCCCACGCCGCCACAAGCACGCACCACCATCTCCCACGCCGCCACAAACACGCACCACCATCAGACAGCGATGAGACTACATTGACTAAAGAAGGATGGCAAGATTCATTCGCCGTTGGATTGTTATATCCTACATTTTGACGACTGACCTATTTTTCACTGCCTGTCCTACTTTAGATCACTTTCAGATAATAATCTCTCCCTTGCAGATCTCTATTTCAACGTTTGCTTTTAAATTTCCCGGGCTTTCACTTCTGGCGTCTCGTCTTTATAACTGTTCTTGTTCCTTGCGAAATAGTGTAATAATTAACTTGTCTTTGGTATTCTTACTGTTGTCCTATTCAGCAATATATGTGCTGATCTACCTTTAGTGTTTTGAACCGAACTGGAAAGAGCTGGAGATTTCATGAGCTCAGATGTCAGAACCGTTTTGGGGTCCCTAAGAGATCCATTGGTCTTCCAGGAAAAGTAAATGCCGATGATCAGAAAGGAATCTATGCTTAATCTATCTATCTATCTATCTATCTATCTATCTATCTATCTATCTATCTATCTATCTATCTATCTATCTATCTATCTATCTATCTATCTATCTATCTATCTATCTATCTACCTATCTATCAATATCTATCTATCTATCTGTCTATCTATCTGTCTGTCTGTCTGTCTGTCTATCTATCAATTTATCTATCTATCTATCTATGTATCTATGTATCTATGTATCTATCTATCTATCTATCTGCTATCTGTCTCTCTGTCTGTCTATCTATCAATCTGTTTGTCTGTCTGTCTATCTATCTATATCTATCTATCTGTCTATCTATCTATATCTCTGTCTCTCTGTCTCTCTCTCTCTCTCTCTCTCTCTCTCTCTCTCTCTATATATATATATATATATATATATATATATATATATATACAGGGCCATGTAATATTATTTTGGCCCCAGGCAAACAAGTATGTTTGGGCCCCTTCAACAGCCAGACAGAGAAATAAGTAGGTCAAGTGGGCGATCGATCAGGTGTGTCTACGAGAGTTTAAACAGTAAATAGGCCCTTTAGAAGTAGGAGCCCTAGACTAGCACATCGTCTGTCTGTGAGATGCGATATATCAACATTGTAGTAACCAAAAATCAATGATTTTTTGGAGGCAGATAAATTAAGAATGATGAACAGAAAAAAAGGGTTATACAAATGAAATGATTGTAGTAGACAGTAACCTAGTTACACAGACATCCAGTAAGCCAAGAAGACAGAAAGGCAAAGATGTAAATAAATAGATATATCCACTAGATAAATAATTTGATTAATTAGATAAACATAAAGGGAACTAAATATATAGTTAAATAATAAATAGTTGAATAGAATGATTGAATGTTTCTGTGTATCATGTCATATACAGTGTAAACAATGTGTACTGTACAATAAA
>JAGDYQ010000115.1:1278156-1281186 GCA_021962125.1 Bulinus truncatus
GAGCAGGGGGGCAGGGGGGCAACGGCCCCCCTAAACACTTTGGGGGCGGCGCCCCCGCCCCTGAATTTCCAGTCTGCCCCCTAAGATTTTAAACTTATTAAACTTTGTAATTCATTTTAGTTTATATGTATCATTTTCATTTTCATAATTCATTTGATTTATTTCTTAAATTTAATATTTGAAAGAAATGATAATTAATTAACATTTTACAGTAATCACATTATTGAGAGTTGTTGTGGCATATTTTAAAATTAGTTGCAAGTACCCGGCTTTGCCCGGGTTTAAAATAATGTTTTCTGTTTATTTAAGAAGCGTAATTTGACGTTTAATTAAGATTTAAAATAAGACGCGTAAAAAAGGTTTTTTTTTGCATGCAAATTGCAATAAAAGGGTACATTTATCTTAAAGCAATGTGCTACACAACATTTTTGGCAGTTCCTCTCTCTCCCTCCCTCCCTCCCTCCTCCTCTTTCCCTCCTCCCTCTCTCCCTCCCTCCCTCCCCCCTTTCTCTCTCCCTCCTCCCTCTTTCCCTCCCACTCTCCCTCTCTCTCTCTCTCTTAGGCATGACTGTATCAAAAGATGACAATTCCTATGGATGAAGGAATGGAATGTAATAATATAGTAAGTAATGTGATATTTGGTTCCCCGTACCGATCATATTTATAGTAAGTTAGCTATGTGGGAGAGAAGCTCGTAAAACCTGAAATCGGGGGTAAAAGTTTGCCAATTTTCATGTCTTTGATATCCAAAATAATTAATCACAATTAAAGTACCCATTGAGATGGAACGAAACCTGTTTAAGAACATTCCCCATGTAATTTTGTGTACGTGTACCCAGTGGCGCAACCAGCAAAAAATGCTGGGGGGGGGGGGGGCTCACATATTGAAAAAAGACAGTTTGACAGTTTGACAGTCTTTTTTGTAACTTTATAACGTAAAGTATGTATTGATGATTTGGCCTGGGGGGGGGGGGCTCAAGCCACCCCCTGCCCCCCCCCTCCGGTTGTGCCACTGCGTGTATCACATTTCACGTTATTTGGTTGTCTGGATCTTGAGTTTTAAGGGAACAGACAGACAGATAGCAAATGCGTCTTATAAGTATAGAGAAGTACAGGCCCGTAGCCAGAGGGGGGGGCTGAGCCCCCCCGTGCATGACCTGAGCCCCCCAGTGCATGATTTGAGCTTTTTGACAAAATTTTAATAATAACGGCTATAAAACATCAATCATTTTGTTCAATAAATCAATAACAATAAAAACTTAAAAGTTTATATTTTGGCAATCATTCAGGCTATTTTTCTTACATATATAGCTTATCTAATTTTTGGGCATAAAAGATTGAATCTTATTGGTATTTGGGGCTTCAACAGCCGTGTGTGAGAGCAGTTTCTCAACCCTCACACGAATGCTCACCCCATATCGCAAATCAAAGTTACAAAAGCGTCTAAATAATCTTTTCCTGCTTACATTTGAAAACAGACAATCTGAATGCTGAAACATTTTTAGGTAAATTCAGTGCTAAACCACGACGTTTGCAAATTTGAAACGTATATAATATAAGTTCGCAACCAATGCCGACGAGTGTGGGGGTCGGGGCAGGGGGAGCCAATGCCCTGGGGCCCGGCGAAAGTTTTAGGGACCCTGACTGAGCTGGCCAATCAACTTTTTAAAATATTAATATCAGCACTGGGGCCATGTCACCCCTGCCCAGGGACCCGAAATTTCTGTCGATGGGCCTGTTCGCAACCTTGTAATAGTTTTGGTATATTCTGAGGACAACTAGCAACTTAAATAAATTAATAAAATAGCATTTACTTCTGACTTCATTTTTATACATATGTATAATAAAATAATAAAGTACAAACTCCGTGATTTCTGATTGATGTTATTTAATTTGCAAATTTACTTTTTAGCAGAATTAATTTTATTTTAAATTGAATAATTGCGACTATTGTTGTTGATAGATCTGTTCTTTGTTTTCAATATTTTATAAGAAATATCACACAAATAGCTAAGCTATATTCGTGCATCTTTGTCGTTCTTCCCGGGTTGTAAGTTAAACTAACAATATAATAATATAAATCAGGTATCTATTATGTAACAATTGTGTAGTAGAACTATTGGTCAATATATTTATAACAGGAATCAGAAATTGCTCAGCCTCAATAAATTTTTATCATTAAATTATTTTTAACAAAACAGCAACATGCCATGCATTATTGAAACGTAGTTTAAATTATATATTTCTAATTAATAGCTAAACAATCGGTACTAAAAATGCACCACTCCAGATATGGAACTGCAAAAATTTTCTTGGGGAGGGGACTCACTGAGATCCCCTCCAAAAACCCTCTTTTCCGTTCTTTTCAAGCTTTCGGCGCTTTGCGCCTCCATTTTCGCCCCCCCGAACATTTCTTCTACCCCACCAGGGGCGGATTTAGGGGAGGGGCCGGGGGGACATGCCCCCGTTATCGCAAGTTTAGGTAATACATCATTAAATTATCGAAATATTTTTTTGTTCTAAGACCAATTTTCAACAATGAAAACAGCTTTGCCCCCCGGTCAAAGTTGCCTAGATCCGCCCCTGTGCCCTAGGAACATTTCTTCGGCACCCCCCCCCGAAAATGACTTCGCCGCCCCCCAATCCAATATTCCTTGCTACAGGCCTGAGAAGTATTGCCATCTACCGAATGACGGCAAATGTAATTTTTAAAGAAAATACAATTATTTATTATCTTTTCATAAATTACTTTTTGTTTATTGAGTTTCCGTTTTCATATTCATCATCATTCATGATAATTATCAGTAATTTTCTGATCTAATTTCACTATTAAATTTGTAAACAAACTGACATTACGAATCAGTTGACGACAGAAGTGCTCAATGTTCATTTTTATTTTTTTAATATATTTTTTTTTAATAATATCGATTAAATACTTGGGCTACAGAATTACTATATTCTATTATAGAATTAAGGGGGTAAAATTTGTCTTTCGGTCATATTTTGTCTTGCCCCTCCTTAAAATATTTC
>JAGDYQ010000115.1:1281686-1296084 GCA_021962125.1 Bulinus truncatus
CTGAGGGCCAATATTCCGTCGACGGTATATTTATAAGTAGAACTTCTGAAGAGCTTGTGTCTGTCCTCCATGACCCACAACGGTCAAACCGCAAAACATAAAGTGTGTAATAGATGTCTTCATTGTTCTATGACCCACAACGGTCAGTTAATATTACACAATGTTTGTAATAGATGTCTTCATTGTTCTATGACCCACAACGTTCGGTTAATATTACACAAAGTTTGTAATAGATGTCTTCATTGTTCTATGACCCACAACGGTCAAACCGCAATACACAAAGTTTGTAATAGATGTCTTCGTTGTTCTATTAAAAAAATGTTGCTTGCATAGGACAACTTACGTGAAATCAATTCCATTTAAACACATATATTTTATTTGACTTAATTTTCAACGAAAATAAAAACGTCGTAAATGGCCTTAAGGAATATAATTGTGCAAATATTTATGTCGTTTGTTTAGGGCCCATTAATGTATATGAAATTCTTGGCCTCGGGCCCCAGAAAAATCTAAACACGGGTCTGGATTGTGAGAAGAAAAAGAACTGGACAGCTAGAGTCAGATAGATGTTGTAATAAAGATGATTTACCTTGTGTCGAGGAGTTAAGGTTGATTTAAATATTCATTAATTGATTTGGTTAGTGCATGTGTGTTAATCACACTTTTTAAATAACTCTAGAGAGTATTAATTTTTATATTGCTATGTGACGTAGTTTTTTCTAGTTGACGTCAATTAAGTTGCTTAGAGACAAGCTTTGTAGATTGAGTTAGTTGCTGTTTAGATTATGAAGATATTAGACACTTTATTAACTCTAGAAGAAGTTAATATATTTACTTTCACATAGCAACTCATGGATATTATTTGATCTTTCTAAGACGTGCCTTTATCATTTAACATATTTACTACATTAATGTCTTCGTTCAATAAATGTACCAATGAATCAGCCATGCAGTTTTAAGACTCTTATTGATGAAGTGTTTGTGAACATTTGTGTCAACATAGCAGACTTCACCACGCTACCATACGCCTCCAAGTCTCTGCTATTTATCAACATTCAGAGTATACCATCACTTCAACACTATCACATCAAACCTTTACACCTTGATTTACCTTACAATGTACCAACATACGGTACAACGAAGCCTATACCTTGCTACAATAATTTGACAGAAACTAAATCCATATCTGAGTCGTCTCAATCACCAGATCAGCAGTGACGAAGATCGCCAGCATTTATCTATTAAACAACAATGACTCAGACGCTAATAGGTTAAAGGTTTTTTTTTTGCAATTCAACACCAAGTGTGCCGTACAGCTGTCAATGTAAACAGACAAAACATACATAAAAGTCTATTTACAGAGTATAATACTGTCACTATTCTCGGTGGTCCTTTACAGAGATACACACATACCTGTTATGTTGACATTTTATTAAACATGATGTTCTTTCCTCTTTTTCCCCCGTTTCACCTTTTTTGGATGATCTGGAATCCCATGATGCACTGCTGCACGTGAGGGGAAAATATGTGCGTTGCAACCTTATCCCACCGTCAGAGCTGTTGCCAGATTGGCCGGTTATACGTCAGTTTGGGCGGTATTTTTCGGTCATCGGCGGGAGTTTGTACGCACTGGCTGGCTTAGGGCGGATTTGACATTTCATTCACATAAATACAATTTAAAATGACGCATAAAATCTAAAAAAAAAAAAAAAAATTGGAGTAAAGTTTTGTATTGCTTTTCAATTTTCCTAATTTTACGTTTTTTTTTTTAATCTAGTTTTGGCGGTTTTCGTTAAAAAACACCTGGCCATACTGCTGAGACAACACCACCGTGATGACGGTTGAGGAGGCATCGCTGTACCTCATCTCCCTAAGGAGTAAACGTCTTTCAGCAGAGTGGCTTGTATTATTGACATTCCCAGCATTACGTCCCTACGTACCGGCCTACGCCTACGTCCCGGTACCGTCATGTACGCCTGCAAACATCCAAAATGAAATGCATACCTCATAACTTCCTCTTCTTCTACACCTCCCCCCTCCCTCCCCACGCTCCTCCACATGTTTCTCTCGTAAAACTTTTGCTCGATGTAGAATGTATCGTTGTTACATCTGAAGCAGTTGCTTCCACTTACAAAGTTGTACGGTACAGTGTACCTCAGTATGACAGACCACACACACACACACACACACACACACACACACACACACATGCATAAATATGAGTACTATCAGGAAGGATGCATTCACATTGGAAAAAAATTTACCAGAGCCATTCTGTCTATCTATCTATCTATCTATCTATCTATCTATCTATCTATCTATCTATCTATCTATCTATCTATCTATCTATCTATCTATCTATCTATCTATCTATCTATCTATCTATCATCTATCCATCCATCCATCCATCCATCCATCTATCTATCTATCTATCTATCCATCCATCCATCTATCTATCCATCCATCCATCTACTATCTATCCATCTATCTATCTATCTATCTATCCATCTATCTATCTATCTATCCATCTATCTATCTATCCATCTATCTATCTATCTATCTGCCTGTCTAATTGTCTGTCTGTCTACCCATGTCAATCTGTTAGCCATAGTAGTAGAAAAGATCAGTTGGGAACTCTGGTTTTGAATAGGTACAAACAAGACAGACTCACAGTACAGACACTGTACAAATCTGATCAAATTAAACCATGATTTCAATGATTTCATATCTTTCTCACCTATTATTATGAATATGCCGTACCTATGAACATGTTATACATATGAATATGTTGTATGAATATGAATATGTACAACATCGCTTAGACGCGTGGTTCTTGACTGCATCTAATTCAGAAGTACGTTTTAAAAGGCTAAAAAATGAAATAGAAAATTTGATTTAAAATGAGAGGGGGGGGGAACCAGAAAGATTGTGAAATGAAGCCTTGAAATCTTTTAACATCGAAATACCAATACATCTAAATACATCTAAATACCAATACATCTAAATACATCTAAATACCAATACATCTAAATACATCGAAATATCAATACATCTAAATACATCGAAATACCAATACACCTAAATACATCGAAATACCAATACATCTAAATACATCGAAATATCAATACATCTAAATACATCGAAATATCAATACATCTAAATACATCGAAAGTTATTAAAAGATCGACACATAAACACATCCACAAGTAAATACACACATTCTCAATTTACTGATACAAAATGTATTCCACCCCCACCCACCGGTTTGTTTCAACAAAAAAAAGTGTTAAATTTGTTTCATTTCTTCATTTGTCAATCAACTAGATTAGTATTTGTGAGGGGGGGAGGCATTTCTAGTACACTGTCTTTCCACTCTGTCTCTCTGTCTCTCTCTCTCTCTCTCTCTCTCTCTCTTTCACGCGTGATTTCTAGTTAAGTCGCTACATTATGGCCAGTCCATTCATTAACGTTTGCAATCCAGTTCTTTCTATGGCAACCGATCGCTCGCACTCCATCTAGGGAAACCAGTGTAATGTATCAAGTCTAGTTGTCGTCACCAGGAATAAAAACAAACAGAGGTGTGATAAATATATACATTGAATGAATGATTGTATTGATAAATTGAATGAATGATTGTATGGATAAATTGAATAAATGATTGTATTGGATAAATTGAATGAATGATTGTATTGGATAAATTGAATGAATGATTGTATGGATAAATTGAATGAATGATTGTATTGATAAATTGAATGAATGATTGTATTGATACATTGAATGAATGATTGATACACAATTACTCATGCATAGGACAGATACGAGCATCGGTAGCGACCGACTGTATCCGGCCCTGTACAGCATGGGTAGGCCCGTAAACATTCTAATTCCCGTGACTGCATTTACGAACATTTATTACACGAACATAAAAATAAGCAAACCTACAAACTAACAAACCATTGACGACTGCACGCTGTCACCAAAATTCTATCAATCTCCCTTGCCCCCCCCCACCCAATCCATCAACATACAATTTCTAGACCCGGGGAAGGTGGGCCTAATTACGGCCCGAGAGTCGTATCAGGTCCACGAGAAAAATCAGGCCCGCCGACTATACTAAAATTTTCTCGATAAAACTTGAGTGACATTTGCGAAGGTCGCGTGGTCCTTTGGTTTCCATTAGCGTTTATGACACAATAAGCACTTCAAAATTGGGTTGGGATGGGCCTTAGTTGTCAAAGATCGTCTAGACTAGAGGCCCCGGATCGTCAGGCCGCGGGCCTTGTTTCCATTTTATCTTGACTGTGCAACTTTGGAAGGAAATCAATTATTGTTGAGGCATACTTAAAGAAACATTTGCACGCGGTCAAAGAATTGTGTGCGCAGTCACATGCAATCAACTTTGAGGGGACACAACTAAGGGTCATGTATAAAACAGCGTTACTGTAAGTAACAGCCAGAGGCGAACATCGGGGCAGATGAAGTGTAGAATTAATCTGTTTCTTAAGCCATAGCCCTGACGCAAAAGAAAATATTAGGACCTTTGAAAAAAGAGATATGTGTTAAAAGACCCTCTGTAGGGGCCACTTAAAAGT
The DNA here is from genome assembly GCA_021962125.1 of Bulinus truncatus. NCBI lineage: Eukaryota > Metazoa > Mollusca > Gastropoda > Planorbidae > Bulinus > Bulinus truncatus. The sequence goes on from JAGDYQ010000115.1 coordinate 1,286,279, forward strand.
TGGGCGGGAGGGGGGGCGCCCGTCCTTAAATTCCCCCTTTGGTAACAACAAACGTATTAAAAAACAACAACAACAACAACAATTCGTTGACCTTCTTGTGCGGGTTTTGTAGCCGTGACTCATCCTGCATGAACGCAGAGAGTTCCTGTGCCCACTTCACTGGCACACTTGACCCACTCTGTGCCGCAGATGATTTTGGATTTACGGTGAAGAACTTGTCTCCGCTGGAGGTGGGGGGAGGCGGGGTGGGAGCACAACTTTCAGTTATAAGTACGGAGAGGGACTCACTCATCAAACCACAACAGTCGTTTAACGAGAGGAGAATATGAAAGGGGAGGGTGGGGCGTGGTAGGGAGCCTCAATGAAAATTGTCCCCGGCATCTCCCCCCCTCCTCTCCCCCCCCCCCCCAGTGATAGCGATTGACATAATTTTAACCAAATGGATTTAATTTCTTGTTATTTATGTATTTTTAGCAAAAGAGATTGGTTCGTGGGTATAAACCGGAAGTGAGTCTACACTTTTGTGTATACTAATAATAACAAGATGTGACGTCATAAACAAAAAAAGGCGCCAAATGGGAGACACATGGGGGCGGCGGGCGGTGCTCGATTGTTTACTTCCGGTTTAAATCTTCTTGATTAAAAGGTGATCTGGCCTCGTTTCGGTTATTTAATGGCCAACATACCGATTCTCCCCGACACGTACGATGGATCAAACGGGCTCACCTTTCCGTGGACAGGTAAGAAAAATCATGATACACACCATCCTGCTTGGTCTATCTTCTGTTGTTTTTTTTTTTGGTTAATTCGACAGGTGACACATTACGGTAGCAGGTGAAAGGTCGTGGGGGGGAGGGGAGATGAGGGCCGGAACTGAGTAGCCCTGGGGGATAGCTTAGGTAGGCGTGGGTTTAAGTACAGGCTGCGCTCTCTGGGACTCCGGCATCAGCTTGGACAGAATGCTGGGGGTAAGGGGGAGTTCTTCCGTTTCTGGCATGGCTTTACGTTTTTAGGTGAATTCATTCAGTACGCCTGTAGGTGTTGTTTTTTGCAGGAGTAAAGAGATGTCTGGTTCTTGGAGGAGTAAGGAGATGTCTGGTTCTTGGAGGAGTAAGGAGATGTCTGGTTCTTGGAGGAGTAAAGAGATGTCTGGTTCTTGGAGAAGTAAGGAGATGTCTGGTTCTTGGAGGAGTAAGGAGATGTCTGGTTCTTGGAGGAGTAAAGAGATGTCTGGTTCTTGGAGGAGTAAAGAGATGTCTGGTTCTTGGAGGAGTAAGGAGATGTCTGGTTCTTGGAGGAGTAAAGAGATGTCTGATTCTTGGAGGAGTAAAGAGATGTCTGGTTCTTGCAGGAGTAAGGAGATGTCTGGTTCTTTCAGGAGTAAGGAGATGCCTGGTTCTGGGAGGAGTAAGGCGATGTCAGGTTCTTGGAGGAGTAAAGAGATGTCTGATTCTAGCAGGAGTAAGGAGATGTCTGGTTCTTGGAGGAGTAAAGAGATGTCTGGTTCTTGCAGGAGTAAGGAGATGCCTGGTTCTTGCTGGAGTAAGGAGATGTCTGGTTCTTGGAGGAGTAAAGAGATGCCTGATTCTTGTAGGAGTAAGGAGATGCCTGGTTCTAGCCGATCTTCCGCTCTCCATCTAGGGCAACCAGTATAATGTAGCAAGTCTAGTTTTCGATATCATGAAAAACAAACAGATGTAAGATAAATAGATACATTGAATGAATGATTGATACATTGAGTGACTGATTGATGCATTGATTGAATGATTGAAACATTGATTGAATGGTTGATACATTGAATGAATAGAGTGAATATTTTTAGTTTTATTTTTTTTTTTTTTTTGAAATGCAAAAAAATAATAACAAACACTTTATTTCAATATGTTCCCTTAGCCCCGATGACCCAGTTTTTCTTAACTAGGTCATCAACTAAAAAATATATATTCTGGTGAAACATTGTACCCGTGCACATCTTCTCTCCCCCAGTCCCCTTCCCCCCACCCAAGGCCTAGCCTATGCACACAACACCATAAACCAATATAAATTTACGCCTTACATACGAGGGCCGTATCAAGAGAGGGATGGCGGGGTGGGGGGGGGTGGGGGTGTGTGACAGAATCGTTGGCAAATATTGACGGTAAGTGTCGATTTAGCACTTGACATGTTTGGGGAGAAGGTCAGATGAAAGGCTCGGGGTATAGGGAGTGAGGGAAATTGGGGGGGGGGTGTGATTTGGGAGAGGTGGGGGGGGAAGCACCAATGATCTGATGTGGAATCTACAAGAGTGTCAATGATGACATTGGCAAGGTGAATGTCATGGTGTCATATGATGGGGAAGGGGCAGCAAGTGATTAAGGCCCTCAGTGGTAGGAAATTTAGGTCGGGGCGGTTGGGGGGGTGTCACTACCGGAATAGTTGACAAGTTTTGAAAGTAGATATAAATAAAGAGGGAAGTGAGAAAGCTAAGTAAATATAAGGAAGTAGATCCTGCAGTGTGTTTGCCAAATTTGTCATCCAGTGAATTGATTAGTTCCTATCACAGTGGTTCCCTGTAATATGAATTGATTGGTTCCTATCACAGTTGTTCCCTACAAAATGAATTGATTAGTTCCTATCACATTGGTTCCCTGTAATATGAATTGATTGGTTTCTATCACAGTGGTTCCCTATAACATGAATTGATTGGTTCCTATCACAGTGGTTCCCTATAACATGAATTGATTGGTTCCTATCACAGTGGTTCCCTATAACATGAATTGATTGGTTCCTATCACATAGGTTCACTGTAATATGAATTGATTGGTTCCTATCACAGTAGTTCCCTATAACATGAATTGATTGGTTCCTATCAAAGTGGTTCCCTGTAATATGAATTGATTGGTTACTATTACAGTGGTTCCCTATACCAGTGCTTCTCAAACTTTTTGAAGTCACGGCCCCCCTTAGAACGCCAATCAATATGTCGCCCCCCCCCCCTATTTTTGTTTTTTTTTGGTTTAGATTGCTTAAATTTATAATTTTAAACTTCTATATTCAAACTTTTACTAGTCAATACATGCTTTTTTCTAATGCAACATATAAAATAAGATAAACTAGATTTTTTTTAAACATATATTAATACTATTTGCATACAATACATTAGGTTAATTATATTTTATGTTTCACATTTTTCGAAATTCCACGGCCTCCCTCCGGACAGTCCACGGCCCCCTAGGGGGCCGCGGCCCACCACTTTGAGAAGCACTGCCCTATACTATGAATTGATTAGTTCCTATCGCAGTGGTTCCCTATACTATACATTAATTAGTTCTTATCGCAGTGGTTCCCTATAATATGAATTCATTAGTTCATATAACGGTAGAAATCTGGCGGGTATTTTGGCGGGTTTCTTAATTGAGTTTTGAAGTTGTTGTTTTTTTTTTTGTGTTAAAAACATCCAGCCCACCTGCTCTACACAGACCAGGCTACTCCACCTTCAATAAGTCACCCATCGGAGTAACCAGCGTTTGGCGCCGCCTCTGAAAATGCCGCTTCTTTCCCCTGACAGAAAAAGCAAGACAAGTACTATAGAACTGCAGCTGCCGCCTTCGGCTCTCAGCAAAGGAAATTGCCTCCCATATGATCCACCCCCCCCCCCTCAACTAGCCACATAGCCCTCAAGCTGTTTACGCCACTGATTATCCAAACGATGAATCAGACAGGTTTCCAGTCGTTACAATGACATCACTCTTGAGATTTCCAATTAAGTGTTGTTTTGTTTTGTATTTTTTACTTAACACTTTGGTGTTAACAGTAACTAGGGTCGAGCACAGCCTAAATACACTTTCTGTTGGTCATTCTACACAATGCAGCCTAAATACACTTTCTGTTGGTCATTCTACACAATGCAGCCTAAATACACTTTCTGTTGGTCATTCTACACAATGCAGCCTAAATACACTTTCTAGATTGGTCATTCTATAACAATGCAGCCTAGATACACTTTCTATTGGTCATTCTACACAATGCAGCCTAAATACACTTTCTGTTGGTCATTCTATAACAATGCAGCCTAAATACACTTTCTATTGGTCATTCTACTCAATGCAGCCTAAATACACTTTCTGTTGGTCATTCTACACAATGCAGCCTAAATACACTTTCTATTGGTCATTCTACACAATGGAGCCTAAATACACTTTCTATTGGTCATTCTATAACAATGCAGCCTAAATACACTTTCTATTGGTCATTCTACACAATGCAGCCTAAATACACTTTCTATTGGTCATTCTACACAATGCAGCCTAAATACACTTTCTATTGGTCATTCTACACAATGCAGCCTAAATACACTTTCTATTGGTCATTCTACACAATGCAGCCTAAATACACTTTCTATTGGTCATTCTACACAATGCAGCCTAAATACACTTTCTATTGGTCATTCTATAACAATGCAGCCTAAATACACTTTCTGTTGGTCATTCTATAACAATGCAGCCTAAATGCACTTTCTGTTGGTCATTCTATAACAATGCAGCCTAAATACACTTTCTATTGGTCATTCTACACAATGCAGCCTAAATACACTTTCTGTTGGTCATTCTACACAATGCAGCCTAAATACACTTTCTGTTGGTCATTCTATAACAATGTAAGCCTAAATAGCACTTTCTATTGGTACATTACTACACAATGCAGTTCCTAAATACACTTTCTGTTGTTCATTCTACACAATGTTCAGCCTAATGATACACTTTCTGTTGTGCTCATTCTATAACAAATGCAGCCTAGATACACTTTCTGTTGGTCATTCTATAATAATGTAGTCCTAAATACACTTCCCTTCTGCTGGTCATTCTACACAATGAAACCTAGATACACTTTCTGCTTTAAAGTCATTCTACACAATGAAGCCTAGATACACTTTCTGTTGGTCATTCTAAGAGTTTAATTTGATGACGCTGTTTTCCTTTATCCACAGATCCCTTCTTATGGAAATTAGGCGCTTGCATAGCCTCTCCTCTCTACCCCCCCCCCCCGCCCCATCCCAACTATTAGGGGTTTCTCCCTCAGAGATTTATATTTTGCGAGCCACAAAGATGTCAAGGAACAGTTATCAGAAATTTTAAATAATTTAACAGATTAAGGTCAGATAGAGGGGCCCCGATTGGAAAAGATTATTAAGAACTTAATATTTGCAAAACCGGACTTTTAAAAAAAAACTTTCTTTACCCGCAACCCCACCCCTAAAAAAACAACAACAGGTCCTCCAAATGTACTGTCTCCCCCCCCCTCTTCCCCTCCCTCACCCCTATATGTTCAACATGTTTTAATTTCCAAGTGACTCAAACCTCTCACAGTTGACTGAGAGAGATGGAACAGTAGCAGCAAGTATAATTGACCAGCATCCACATCCAACAAGCTGTACCAAAACATAATTTAATTAAGTACAGTTGGAGCAGGATGTGCTGTACAGTTGGAGCAGGATGTGCTACTGGCTTTTAGAGGGCTGCATAATACATCCTGCCCCTTCTCTCTCTCTCTTCCCCCCCCACCCTCACCCGATCTTTCTTACATTCAACAATACTGCATCACCGGGGAACAAAGTACTTGCCCCACCCCCCCCCCCCTGTTTCCCCCAATATTGACACGGGACTCTACAACAAGGGGACACAACCCTACCAACTAGGGGACAAAACACACACATAGAAAAAGGCAGGGATCAAAAATAAAACCAGATAAAAAGAAATATTGAAAGTGAAATAGTGAGAGAGAAAGAGAGAGAGAGTGGGGAAATGAGGGGGAGAGAGACAGTGAGAAACAGCTTGTTATGAGCAAACAACTCCCAACTCCATATTGCCTGTGTCTGGGACACTATTTACTCACAAGACAAATAACTGGATGATGGGGAATTTCTCTCGAGGTGTCCTCGTTGTGTGAGATCGTTGGCCACAATAGAATGTAGCACTGCAGCGGTTCTTAAAAAAACTTCTTGAACTCAATGAACCCCCTCTTTTTCACCAAATTAATTCCTAAAATGTAGCCTCGTATTCATTCATCACTTAAAGTGATTGGTGTTTTTAGGATTTGAGTTGTTTTTTCAAGTTGTACACAAGTGTGTACACCCATGGCCGGGCAAGGGTTTGCAGCCCGGGCCCTGCTATTAGGGGCCCTTAGGGAAACAGAGACATTATAGCTAAGCAACTGGTTAAGGTGTGTGTGTGTGTGTGATCAGAGGGGACCGAGTAGGCGTTGACAGGGGAACGGGGCAAAGATTAAGATTCACTTGTAGAACTTTTGGGACCCCCCCCCCCCCCATGGCGGTCAATTTTTTTGGGAACCACTGTGGTAAGGTATGAACGAAATGTCAATTGGGAAGCAGTGTGAAGTATTTTACATCAGAGGAGGGGGAAAAGCATGTCCACATTTCTATGTCCAGAGGTCAAAGATATCTTCCAATGTTGAGAAATGTTGCGAATTTATCATTCAAGTATACATTGCTTTTTTGGTTAAACACACAAACACACACTTATAAAACAAAAACACACGCATAGCTTCATTCTCACACACACACACATAAACATGCTTGCACAGTCTCAGTGGTGTTATTAGGCGGTGGGGATTGAGCGGTGGCATTCACTTTGCAAGGGGAAGCATTTTGCACACCACTTAAGTACTTTTTGGCTCGGAAACTTTGCGAAATTTTTTGGAGTCGGCCGTGGATGCCACTAAGACTAGTGACGACATTTCTCAGAAGCTGAAGCTCAAATGTCAATTTTGATCGATTAATATGGGAAAAGTTCTAGCAGTTCGAATGTGGGTCCATTGAATGCATCAATCACAGATTAACACTTTACGAGTTCAGTAACTAAAACTAAAAACCAATCAAACAATACAATCAATCAGTTCAGTAACTACAACTAAAAACCAATCAAACAATACAATCAATCAGTTCAGTAAGTGAAACTGAAAACCAATCAAACAATACAATCAATCAGTTCAGTAATTACAACTAAAAACCAATCAAACAAAACAATCAATCAGTTCAGTAAGTGAAACTGAAAACCAATCAAACAATACAATCAATCAGTTCAGTAACTACAACTAAAAACCAATCAAACAATACAATCAATCAGTTCAGTAAGTGAAACTGAAAACCAATCAAACAATACAATCAATCAGTTCAGTAAGTGAAACTGAAAACCAATCAAACAATACAATCAAGCAGTTCAGTTACTAAAACTGAAAACCAATCAAACAATACAATCAATCAGTTCAGTTACTAAAACTGAAAACCAATCAAACAATACAATCAATCAGTTCAGTAAGTGAAACTGAAAACCAATCAAACAATACAATCAAGCAGTTCAGTAGCTGAAACTGAAAACCAATCAAACAATACAATCAATCAGTTCAGTTACTAAAACTGAAAACCAATCAAACAATACAATCAATCAGTTCAGTTACTAAAACTGAAAACCAATCAAACAATACAATCAATCAGTTCAGTAAGTGAAACTGAAAACCAATCAAACAATACAATCAATCAGTTCAGTAATTACAACTAAAAACCAATCAAACAAAACAATCAATCAGTTCAGTAGGAACATGACAATCATTTATTTGATAAACGAAGTTCTGAAACTGAAATCTCAATCAAACAATACAATCAATCAGTTCAGTTACTAAAACTAAAAACCAATCAAACAATACAATCAATCAGTTCAGTTAGCTAAAACTGAAAACCAATCAAACAATACAATCAGTTCCAGTAAGTGAAACTAGCAATCAAACAATACAATCAATCAGTTCGTCCAATTACAACTAAAAACCAATCCAAAGCAAAACAATCAATCAGTTCAAAGTTACTAAAACTGAAAACCAATCAAACAATACAATCAATCAGTTCAGTTACTAAAACTGAAAACCAATCAAACAAAACAATCAATCAGTTCAGTAAGTGAAACTGAAAACCAATCAAACAATACAATCAAGCAGTTCAGTAGCTGAAACTGAAAACCAATCAAACAATACAATCAATCAGTTCAGTTACTAAAACTGAAAACCAATCAAACAATACAATCAATCAGTTCAGTTACTAAAACTGAAAACCAATCAAACAATACAATCAATCAGTTCAGTTACTAAAACTGAAAACCAATCAAACAATACAATCAATCAGTTCAGTTACTAAAACTGAAAACCAATCAAACAATACAATCAATCAGTTCAGTTACTAAAACTGAAAACCAATCAAACAAAACAATCAATCAGTTCAGTAAGTGAAACTGAAAACCAATCAAACAATACAATCAATCAGGTCAGTTACTAAAACTGAAAACCAATCAAACAATACAATCAATCAGTTCAGTTACTAAAACTGAAAACCAATCAAACAATACAATCAAGTAGTTCAGTTACTAAAATTGAAAACCAACTGATAATCTCTGACTACATTCCACACAAACTGTTTGTTGGTCAAGAAAAAAGACCACTCCATTGGTCCAGAGAACTAAAGACTCAGTATCAACCAGACACCCATAAAATGAAGTTATCAGACGGTAGAAGTCGCACAGAGCAGACAGGCTGCTGACAATCCCGAAATGTGAGTGTCATTACAGCTGGCACAGACCGGAACTTAGGCCCAATATTGTCTAATCAGATGTTTTTTCTATATTAACTGGCCTGGTTAGAAATGCAAATTTCGTTTTTAAGACAAATTATTTTGGACATGATAAATGAAAATATCGGATTATGTGGTGTTAACATCATCGGTTATAAGGGTAAGTATTTTAATTGGACCAACCCTAACCCTAACTCTAAATTTATTTCAGGTTTCAATACGGGGGCCCATGTATTATCCGTGGGTCCCTAAGCGATGTAACGGTCGCACATTCTCTCCGCAGGCCCGTGAACACCAAAAGAAAATGTTAAACGCTGACCAACTGTCTTACTGGCCACATTGCTATACCACCCTCTCTCTCTCTCTCTCTCTCTCTCTCTCTCTCTCTATTCTCTCTCTCTCTCTCTCTATTCTCTCTCTCTATTATCTCTCTCTCTATTCTCTCTCTATTATCTCTCTCTATTATCTCTCTCTATTATCTCTCTCTATTCTCTCTCTATTATCTCTCTCTATTATCTCTCTCTATTATCTCTCTCTATTATCTCTCTTTCTCTCGCTAATATGACGAACAGTCCACTCCCCCTCACACACACACAACACCATACTGTCACTGGCCTATATGACTTTCTTCTCATATACAGCACCATACTGTCACTAGCCTATATGACTTTCTTCTCATATACAACACCATACTGTCACTGGCCTATATGACTTTCTTCTCATATACAACACCATACTGTCACTGGCCTATATGACTTTCTTCTCTTATACAGCACCATAATGTCACTAGCCTATATGACTTTCTTCTCATATACAGCACCATAATGTCACTAGCCTATATAAGCTTATAACTCCAGCATTGACCAGCAGATCTAAATAAGGCTAACCAATCATTTACCAGGACGTTATTAACTGCCAAAAAAAAATAATAAAACAATGGAAGGACTTGATGGGGGGCAGAATCGGTCGAGGTCAAAAAAAAAGGTGGACCCGATGGTGGGTGGTGGGAAGGGGTGGGGGGGGGTGGAGACAAACTAATGAGTTGTTTTTTTTTGTTTTCTAATCAGTTTGTAAGTTTGCCACGACACGGCATGGCGTGACGCGGAGTTGTTTATCTTCAACTGAGCAACTCAATTGACCAACCTGAGATGAGGGGATGTGGGGGGAGGGGGAGGGGGGTGGAGGTGGTGCCGCCCCC